>JAOWBL010000005.1:2404193-2422864 GCA_028564865.1 Zenarchopterus dispar
ATATATAATTTATATATGTACATATATATATATATATATATACATGTATATATGTATGTGTGTATGTATGTGTGTGTGTGTATATATATGTGTATATATATATATATATGTATATGTATATGTGTGTGTGGTTGTGTGTATGTTGTGTGTATATATATATATATATATATATATATATATACACACACACATGTATATATGTATGTATGACATGACTATTTGGTACCTTTCAGTCATCTACTGTATGTATACATAACCAGGTTGGTAAATAAACAGAGTGATTCATTAAACCTCTCGTCTAAATTTGTTTGCATTTATTGAGTGATAATATAACTACTGATAATTCAGCATGGTATAGTGTTCTTACATGGTTTGTCTAGTTATTTAATGGAAAGGTTTATTCTGAAAATAGTTTTTAATTGTTCTTTTGAGGAATGTTTTATTAATTCCATTTGTTAGATCGACCTTACTGTCTCTGAAACAAGTCAAGGATCATGTGATCAGTCACTGTCTTAATGTCAACAGATTTAAATAAATGCAACACTTTTGAGATTTTTTTTCCTCATAAAGTGCACCGACTTAAATAAAATTTGTCACATCCCATTAATGTCTGTCATTGTTTATTCTTCTGCAGATCTGGATGCAGATTAAACTTATGAAATATTTTCCATTTTGGAAATAAAACTATTGAAGGTATTCTGCAGCTTGGGTTTAGATTTGTGTTTAGTTGTTTGACTTAAGATCACAGTCAACTTTTTTTTTTCCCGCTCTCAAATATTTTTGAAGATAAATATCTTCCTGGCTTCTCCTCCCGGGAGGAACTAAGTCATTCTGGTGATATGCTGAAGGAAATTCCATGAGATTAAGCAGTAGTTTTCAATATATTTGACATTTCACCTTTGCTAACAATAGGTTAATTAGATCTTTTTTTTAAGTTTCATTTTTTATCAGATTCAATACAAAAATAATAGTATTTATGTCGGTTTTCAAAACCTACCATGTATCTGCTTATACACAACTTGCAGGATGTGAAATGTCTGATAAACACGAATAATACAGAGAAACTTTATTTGTTGCTGCTTCTTAACTTGTAATATTCACAATATGTTTCTGCTAATTTTGTTTTTGAAAGAAACATGTTCATTCTGTTTCACCTCAAGGGAACCAGAGGCGTTTAACAAAGCTTAAGCTCCTGAATACATTAGTCTCAAAGAATCCAGTATCTGCAGTAAATGATCCAGTCACAAGCTTCCTCCATGGAATTGTAGTATCTGTGCCGGTGTCATCACTTGGTGTGGAATAACAAGGGTCTCACCATGCCTGCAAGAACCTTGGGAAGTTGGGAGGCAATGACCTCTGACATCATCTCGGGAAACTCCACTTTCATGGCGTCCGCTTGGATGAAGGTACTCAGACAGTACAGGTTGACCTTCTTCACTATCTGTCAGGAAAAAGGTATTTGTGTTTGTTTCGGTATTCATTAAGGAAGCTCAAGCTGATACTCAGATATTTGAAGGAACCTACATCGTGCATGGCATCCATCAGTTTGGTGAGGTGGTAGAAGCGCTGGGAGCAGGCCACCACGCCCTTCTCCTTCATGTGGATGGCCTTGGTGAGCTCTCTAATGTAGTTTTGCCTCATTTCCTCAAATGCCGCCTGGCTTTTGAGTCCCTCAAGAGGCACTAAGAGTGAATAACACCCTTACTTTAAAATGCTGAAAACATTTCCAAACATTACATAAAAATACAACTCCACTTTAAAGGACATGGGGGATGATTCAGAGGCGCCAGTGAATAGTAACGTTTTTTAGAAAACATACTTTCCTGTTTGAAAAATACATGTGGAGGAAGAGCTTGATACCAGCTGCTACAAAATTTTGGTCAAGGTCCTGTAATCTTGTACAGTACTCCCTTTATGCCTTACTCAACAGATAATACTCAAAATTCCAAATCTGCAACACTGTATCATGATCTTTCCTAATTAAAAAAACTAACATCAACAAGTGAATCTTACCTGTATTCAGTAATATTATGGCCTTCATGCAAAGAAACTCATCACGGGTAACCTGAAGATTTGCAAACTCCTGTGGAATAAACTGTATCGCCAGGCAGAGGTCATAAATTGGAGATCTTCTCATTTGTTCTCTAATGTAAAGAAACAGAGGAAAAAACATGTTACTGAACAACCAAGGGCCTCTTAAAAATCATTGATTTGATGGCAAACATAGTCACATTGCTTAATAATGAATTATGATTTAAAAGAGAGATTGCCTGTTTGAATGCAGTTACTTACTGACTAAGAATCAGATCAGGTGCAAAGTATAAATATTCACTGGTGACATTCTGAAAAGAGCGCCACCCAAGTGAGAACACCATCAGGTTCATCCACGAGTACTGGATCAGGGTCATCTGGTCATTAATGTGCAGATTACGAAACCCTTGGGGGGAAGAGAGAGAAAATTTTGCATCAGAGAACATTTAATTTACCAGCTTCTGTCTCTTTTTTGCAATTAACTGTGCCGTAACACCACATTGATGTTGTTTCTGGTAATATTGTTATTTGAAAATCATTTATTTAAAAACAAAATCTTCTTTTTCAATGGGACTCACTTCTCTCATATCAAATATTCACAACAGGCTTGTATCTCAGTCTGTGTTTAAGGCTAAGACCTTCAGCAAGGCCTGCCAGTGGATCTCCATGGCAACACATGTGTTGACCCTGAGATGAGGAGAGCTGTTACCTGGCAGGGCCTTGGACCACTTGACTATCCATAGCAGCTGCTTCTCACACAGCCGGTTGAGACTGTTGAGCAGAAGATGGGGAACTTCAGGCTGCGAGCTGTCGTACCCCGCGTATACAATCTCAGGCTCAATGTTTTCCAGGATGTTAATTATTTGTTGAGAGAACTGCATCTCGTGGATGCTTGGAATGCAAGCCATGGAGGTCAAGGCCTGACTGTCACTGGACATGCTCAAGTGGGACTGGAACATGAGGGATGGGGCCAGATCCAAGGCTTTCAAAGCTCCAAAACGCTTCAGTTTCCTGCCTGGAACACAAATACATACACTGGTTAGATCCAGTTGCAGAAAGATCTGGTCCTCACTCAGTTCTCCAGTGTATTTTTGTTGATGCAAATTAAATTTAAATGCTAATATGGCTAAAACAGATTTGAAAGAGTTTAAAAACTTCTTCTTGAACAATCGTTCCTACGTAATTTTAGTTCATTACTGTCTTTTCAGTCAGAGTACTTTGAGTATTTCCTTTGACGTTTAGACTGATTTAGTAGGGTTAGTTATTACAACACAAAATTTAACATCTGCCATATGGATGATTGGCCATGGCTCTGTTCAAGTAGGAATCTATACAAACAGTACCTCCAAGCATCATTCCTGCTTGATAGCACTTTCGCAGACGACACGCGGGGCAATTTTTCCTCCGAATTTTGTCCACAATGCAGTCATTTCGTCCAGCGCAGAGATAGCTGTGATGGCCTGTTGAGTGAGTGGGTACAGACAATGCACACAATTTTACCAGTGCTTGATTTCCAAGCATATAAGGAAGAAAAATGAGGAGGAGAGAAGCGGTGAAGGGCTCTCAATTATTAACATGGCTACTCCACTCCACACAGAGGCAGCATTCTGAAAGATCTAAAGAGGCAAATTAGATAGAGGCAAGACTGTGAGGACAGAGTGACATGGCCATGGTGAGACATAGTGGCTCTGATATATCTCACACTGGAAGATAACAAGAGAGAAAAAAAAAAGTCCAAGATGAAGAACATGTTGTACACTGGTCAATGTGATACTGTTACTAATAGCCTTTAACAACTACCAAAGAAGGTCAGGGAAAGTTGCGTGCGTGTGTCTTTGAGGGTGTGTTCGTGACGTCACTCCACTTTGAAGTTATTTCTTGGGTACAGTGAGCCGAGATGAAGAGAAGGAAATCAGAAAAGTCAGAAAAAAAATATTACAGTTGATGTAGCATATGTGATGTACAACACAGTAGTTCCAACAACTGTGGATACAACTTACAGTTGGGTGTCAGCCTGGATGTTTCAGAGAAAAATACCAGGATTTGTTTTTTTCTTTGCAAGTGAATGTGAATTACATTTTTCATCTGCAAGAACCTGAACTGTTTTGGGGGTCTTGGGACCCTTTTGCCTTCAGCAAAATGTTTTTATGTGCTAATAAGCCAAGTTACTAAAGGAAAGGCAGAAGAGAAGGAAAATTAGAAGAAGCACATATAAACATATTCATTGACCAATAAAGGTGTCATTCATTATTTTTATGAATAATTATTTGTGTAACTGATGCTAAGATGAGCTGCTGTGAGAACAGTCAACCAGAAAAAGTTTTAAGCATATTTGTTTTGTAAAACATGTAATCTGTATACCTTTTGATTTTGCGATATCACTATATTACATCTAGCTACATCATATATTCTTTGACATTATCAAACAAAAATGAATATAATGGATATCATTCCAGTTTTTGACAGAGCAATTTAGACCAGAGCAGCAGCAATGTCCCTCATGTACCAGCCTACTCGCGTCATGTAAATTAGTGTGATGTGTTTGATATAAAGTGAAGATTCATCCATCTAAGTGGATTCAGTTCCTCAACAACTTGAGACTTGCAACAACCTTCAAAAAGGTAGCAATGTTGCCAAATAACTCATTGACATCCTCAGGAAAAGTAGGTCAACTAAACAAAGAATTGAGAAGGAGAATAACTTCAGATTCAAGATCATGGTTATGAGCTAAAGTTCAAGTTTTTTTTCTTTTTTATATGGTCAAATTGTGCTAAATGTTGGTAACCTGTACAAGTAGGCTTCGGGTTAATTTTTTACCTTATTTCATAAAAGCAATTAAGTTTTATTGCTGCATTTGGTCCAGATTTTGTTTAATATTTAAAAACAAACTCAAGAGGTATTTTCAAGAAAAGCATGGTAGACATATATTGTCATAGAACAGAATTAAGTTGATAGTTCAACCAAATATATATATTTTTTCTTTTTCTGAGATATCATTCCTAAGCAAATAAAGCACACACAAAAAAATGCTGATCTATGATAAGTCTTGTCATCTCTAAAGGTTTATGAGTACAGATGTTGGACAGTTTATTTATTTAAAAAGGTCAGAAGAGGTAATGGATCAAGATCAGTTCCTGAAGGAGAGGGCTAAATCTTAAACCTCTTAAACTGTCAGAAATACCTCATTAACTATGGTTTACCCTTTTATAACAATTTAAATAACATATGACCAAGTCAATATTTGACAAAGGGAGCAAAGATGAAAGAAAAGGAAACTCTACATATTAAACATATCTGAAAACTAATAATTAAAAGTTTATTTGCTCACCTTCAACTGCTCTTTTGAAAAAGACTTTACAGCTGCCACAGGTTAAGACTCCATAGTGGCATCCAGATGCCTCATCGGCACAGATCACACACACTCTTTGGGGTTGCATACTAAGGGGGGAAAAGAAAACAAAATTACCCTGGGTTGAACGCATCTGGGAAAGGGAAACTTCCAGCCTGTTTGATTCCTTTTTGTTGTGGTTCCTTGTTTGATTGATTGTTTTTCCAAATGAAACAGCATTAATTAAGCAGATGTTCCTCCTCAAGAAAAGAGAGTTACTTTTCTCAACTTATCAGCCTTGTAATTAGTTAATATCGGATCCTATACGTAGACCAGCGACTTAATCTCACAGCAAATTAAAATAATGTGTAGTCTATGTGATTTCCCTAGCATGCAGTAATCAGTGGTTGAGTTATGCTTATTCACTAATTACCCTGGAAACGTGGAGAAAGGTGAGGGGTTTCTCTGGGACTGGTTCTGGATGCCGTCGTAAGTTCCATGTGTGAACGGGTCCTCAGTCCCCCCAACCGACTGGCACCAGTATTGGGGTTCAGACGGAGAAATCTGAGAAATCTGCCAACGAGATGCTTCAGTCTTGTACATCACCTGTTGCGCTGTCGACTGCGTGTTGGCATCGAAACTGATCAGAGCTTTCCCGGCCAAAGCGCACCTGGAGTCTGTCCTTACCGGGTTTACCAGCGGTTCTGACTGGTTCAGGTCGATGAGAAAGTTTGGAGATCCCTCCATCGCAGGTCGAGGTACAGCTGTGGCTGGAGTGAAGCTTGATGAATCGTTTTCGCCAAGCCCCATCTTTCTGTCAGCGTCACAGCATATGTCAAGAGTAGATATCTCAGATGATGGATCAAAGCTTGAACCGGGATTGTCCATAATGACAGAGGGCTCCTTTTCATCTTTGATTAACTTACAGTGCGCGATGGTCGAGGACAGACTCAAACTCGCGCCTGGTAAATTTTCGGACACGACACCAACAGTGCGCTGAACTTTGACAAAATCGTCCCACTGGACGTTTTCACTCTTCAAATATTCGCTGTTACGGTCGAAAAACTGTTTCCCAGCAAGCGAAGCATCAATAACGTTGCAGTCTTTGATCACTACGCAGTCGCTGCTCGAATTTAGACCGTGGATCGGTGCGCCAGCGGTGCCAAAGTTACGCACGGATGACATGCAACTCAGAGACCGTGAGTCCACAGATGATTTTGAATCGGACCTGCTGTAGCCAGCTTCAGTCAAGTCGCTTACTCTTGAATCAGCTGAATCAGAAGTCGAAGTGGTGCCGATGGCGCTCACTTTACCGTTTATTTTATTTTCCATCTTTTTGAAGTTGGAAGCGCACAGCGATGACTGGAGAACACCAGGAGGCTGGAGGTTGATTGATAAGTTTCTTAGCTGAGAGACCTTCCTCTAGTCCTTCCCTTTGTAGAGATGGTCTGTGACTGTCTTGTCTGTCACATGGACCAAGGGTTCTAATAGATAAAATCTTTCCCTATTAATTTAAAAGCAAATGCAAAGAATAAAACCTCCGAGAAAACAAGCTTTTAGGAAGTACTGTAGGCTCTATTAGCTGGAGCGCATTTATGTTCTTTTTCCAAAACTAAACCAGGAACATTTGCAGAACCGATAAATCCTTATGGTTGTCAATGTCATTTTTAAAAGTTTGATGAAGCTTCTTTTCTCTTCAGATATTCCAATCCAGCATTCCTTATTCTTACTAAATATCCAGTCTTCCAAAAGAAGCCAAGTAAAGTGTGAGCTGAGTCCAGTGGTAAGTTTGAAGCAGTCTAACACTGCCCTCATTGCAGACCTGCGGAGTAGCCTTTTAGTGAGGATGACTTGAGTGCCAAGGACTGTAAGTCTCCGCCCTTCAGCCGGAGACTTACAGAAAAAAAAAACTGTGTAAATCTTGTTGTAATCAAAGTATTGTAAACGAGTTTCCAGTGGATGGAGAGTCCACTGCATCCACCTGACTTACAGCTGCTGAATTAATACATTACATCCCTCAAAACTTATCTCAAAATGGACCCCTATTTTGTACAGCCATGTGAATGAATGCAGAAAAGTAGAGATGGGAACGTCGATTCTATCCCAGTTGTGCTTTGAAGCTGTAATATTTTGAAACATCATCTTGTCTGAATGATCAGTGAGCTGTGCAGATGAACTTATGAAGTGTTATGTAACATGTTTAAGGGGGCGGGGAGTCACTGGTTATAAAGTCAGCTTTTTTTCTTTAAACATTAATTATCAACTTCTCTACCGTTTTCAGGCCTTTCACCTGCTTGCATGTATTTAGCTTCTTATTAAAGCAATATATTTTTTCCCATTACTCACAGAGAATATGATGAGACTTTGATCATGTCAGGATCTCGTCCTCATGCTGGTTATCTGTTTCTCAAGGCTTTTGCGTTATGGTGCCTCGTACCTCCTTTGACTCATCTAATTTACTTTTGTGTTATCCTAGTCAGATAAAAGAACTGGTTTTGATATTCAAGTTAATCAGTCAAGCATGGATGTTGCTGATGTGTGCGATCATGATGCACACATAGTCCTTGGCTCTATCTCCTTGCGTCATGTTTTTGACAGCATCAGAGGGGATTCTCATGTCATGGCCTACATAATTCTTGGATAACAATCACAAGTTCATATCTGGATGATGTGTTCTTCAAGTGCTCTATTGCCCTAGTTTTTTGTTTTTTTTTTGTTTTTTGTTTTTGTTTTTTTGGGGGTTTTTTTCACGACACCTTAGTCTGTAAATGTGGCACATGGTAACTAAGAGCAACCCTGAAATTCTCGTGCAACAAGCTTCTACTTTTTCATTAATCAAATGTCTACTTTTGTTCATCCGAGAAATTTATCAATCACTTTATCAATCACTTTATTAGCCCTCTATTTTTTGTTAATTCAATAATTTTACTTATTTAATCTTTTTTCTGTATGAATACTAGTTATGTGTATTTTTGTGTTTCCAAGCATTTCTTTTTTAAGGGACTTTCACAGCTAAAGTATGGCTGTAACTTATAGTCCTTTTGTATAACCATAGTGAGCTTTTTATCTTTTTTTTTTCCAAGGGGCAAATGGTTCTTAGACATTTCTCTGTTTGGTGGGGCAGAACATGAAAGCATCTGTTGTAAGGATTTCCCAGAAAGAAAGATACTCAGCATTAGTTTTAATTACATCAATTAAACATTACACTCAAGTAATCTTCATTTTAATGACGCACAGTATTAGGGAGCAAACAAAAGTTAATGTCTTGTTTGAATATCTAGCCCAAAGTCATGTTCATCTAGCGTAAGATTGCATCATAGAAAAAAGAAAACTGCAGTCAGTGGCATAAAGCTTTAACTTCATGTCAAACCTGCCACTGATATGTTCTTGTTTTGAACTGAACTACATCTTACTTTTCTCCTACCTAGAGGCATAAATCGTCTCTAAATCAGACCTTATAAACAGGTGGCAGCAGGCAGACTTATTCTATGTAAGCAGTAAGATGTGCACATCAGTGTAACGTGGCCTGAGCAACAAGGAAAAATAAAAACACACGCACGTTAGTGCCACCATGTGGTCGACTGTACAACTACGGGTACGGGATCACAGATTAATGAATTATAGATCAGAAGTTATGTAAAAGAAACAATAATATACTTTAGTAAAAAAAAAATCAGAATATTTGCTCTGATTAAGTATGATTTTAGCTAAAACTGTGTTTATGGGAAAAGGATGCTTTGACCATATGCCTCATTGATAAATGATTAAATTATGTGCAAGAAACAAATCTATAAGGTTTAGTGTTTTTTAAGCTCCTGCTTCTGCTTAACACTCATGACGTCTCCCAGCTGCCTCACGAGCTCCGTCAGTGTCTTCATGTCGTGGTCCCCCCTCTCCAGCAGCTCAAAACGAAGACTGGAGATGTCCTGTTTGATCTCTTTCAGTTCACCTGTGGGATGGGAAGTGAACAAAGTTAAATATTAATTTTATTTATTTAGTAATCCAAACATTACCAGCAGGACATATAGGGACAAATGGTTAGCCCACCTTCATTTACTTCACCGTTTTCTTTATCTGTCTGTGCTTTTAATATGTATCTTTTGATGAGACAGTTCATTACCTTCTGTAATGAAAAATGGATGGTTTCAGCATTAAAATGTTAGAGCAAACATTTCATAGTAGAAGTTAAATTGTTAAAAGGGAAAAGGGGCAGGTGTGAACTTGAGCTTGACTGCACTGGAAGATTAATGTTCTGTGTATACATAAATTTTCCTTGGTGTACCGTAATGAATACTCTACATATCAAGTACCCTAATAGGTTACTAACAGTGTTTTTCCCTCACAAAACCTAAATTAAAACATCCTAGTTATTAATGAGTATTAGGGAATGAAAGTGGCTCTACTTGGTGACGAGTTGGATGAAGAGATGAGTCCCCCCTCAATCCTTCGTGTTGCCTTAACTTTAAAATTAGAAGAGAGAAACTTGTGAATATTTGTTGTTCAACATTAAAAGGTTGATTTAAAGTGAACAAAAATGATCATTTTCCATTAATGAACTATTTCTTTCAGAGGCTGACGCCTTACATTATTAAGCTCCATCTCGTCGTTTGAACTTTCTCCATTTTTGCCTGTAGGAGCATCCCAGAGGAATTTCTTTATTCCAAGCAGGATAGAAACTACAGACGCAGGGCTTGGTACGAGGTTGAAGGGGACAGGCAGTATGCTGCCATTCTCAAAGTAAGAGAACCACAGTTTGGCTCGAGCAAATTTCCACTCGACATCGGCATCGTCCTGCACCAACAGGTAAGACAGGTGAAACGAGGGGACGGAAACAGAGAAGGCCTTTGATGAGCAGCAGGTGAATATTCAGAAAGGATTTGTATTCCCGGGAAGTACACGGGGCACTCAGATGTGGAAGTTTAAGCCGTACCTCAATTTCTTGGAAGGAGCTGTTGAACATTGCTATGAGCATATTCAACAGCACAATCACCATGATGATGTTGTACACCCCGTACAGAACATAGCCTATATTCTCAATGAACTTATGGTTGATATTAATGACGACCGATTTTACTTCTGACAGTCCAAAGATGGCCCAAAATAGTGTTTTAAAACTTTCTTCAACACTGTAGGAATGAAAACAAAAGAGCTAAATTAGTTGAGGAATAAAAAAAAAAAAAAGATTCTAACATGTTTACAGATTGTGTCCTAGAGCAAAGACATAAATCATTTTGTAAATCATTGCAACACTCACGTTGTAAAGGCGTTGTTGTGCTTGGCTCCAAGGTAGTATGAGTATAGATTGAACATTCCCACCATGAACGCCACAAAAACTGTTATAAAAATCACCATGAACTTAAAAATGTCCTTCACCGTTCTACCCAGAGAGATCTGCAAAGGCCCGAATCTCTCATTGGCAGGCAGGATGTAAGCAATGCGAGAAAAACTCAGCACGACTGCAATCGCGTACAGGCCCTCGGAGATGAGCTGTGGGTCTGAGGGCATCCAGTGGATTCTCGCTGAAAATACACAAATGCTGAGTATAAGTACAGCTTTCTTGAGGAAAACATTGATTCTGTGAATATCCCTACATGTGCTAGAATTTCTAATATGAAGAACCGAACAACATGGGTGTTTTTGTGTAATTAATAAACAAGAAAATCAAGGTGAACAAAATACCTATGATGTTATTCATGTCAATTAAAGAAAACCATATATGGTCATTATCCATTTAAAATCAATATTCAATGTAAAAGTGCTTGCGATTGCCTTCAGTAAAAATAGTCATGATAGTTTATAATGTACGACAATAATTAAAATAACTATAAACAGCCAATTAAATCTTTGGTCCACACTTACCCAGCTGGAAATACTGTATCTCAAAGGGCAAGGTCATGTTGGACAGGACATCGTAGTGCTTGTCAATGTAACACTGAGCAGAGTGTGCATGCCAGAAAGCCATTAATCTGGCAATGAAAGAGGTCATAAAAATGGACAAAATACTGAAGTCAAGGAGATTCCAGGGTTCTGAGATATATTCTCGGATGTCTTGTGACCAAATATCTTTACATTCTTCCCAAATCTTCCCTGTTGGGAGAAAAATTTATACATTATTATCATTGTTATCAAAACAAAATTGACAGTCACACTGTTTCTCATTCAAATGAAAAATGACTGATGTGATGTATGAATATCCTAAAAGGGACTTGAACTGATGGTCAAATCACTGAGGGTTGACTTACAAATGTGGCGTGATATGACTAAAAAGCTTTAAAACTTAAAGTGCCACCTCGCTTTAGTTTACTTTGGAAATATAATTACAAGTCTAGTTAACTTTTTTCTACTTTTGACTCCTAATATCAATCATTCAACATGCACAACTGTGTGATGCCATTTAGATGAGAGGAAGAATGAAGAAATGATGTGTAAACATATGCCAGCTTAGTGGGACATGATTTGGTAGGGAGAGGTATGCTTATACTCATGACCTATGACCCATGAAATGATGAGAATCTCCATCCAGGTGAAGGGAGTGGTCTTCATCCGAAAAAGCTGCGAGGGGTAATCGTGGGTGGTCATGTTAGGCAGAAGGGACGTTCCTGCAAAGCGGTCGGCTGCATTCAGGACCAGTAGACAAAGAAATATCATGAAGGAAGCTGCATGGGCCACAAACTTCAGGAAGGGTCCGCACATAAGTTTCCCTAACTGAAGTGAGAAGTTAAAGAAAAAGAAAAATGTTATTTTGACTTGCACGATGCCTCCAACGGTATTTTCACATACAGTGGGTGAAGGCTCGGGTAGAACGTTGTCATTTGAACCAAACACCAAATCAAAAGCAACGGTCTGTTAAAGTATTTCACCAAGGTGATAATATTTGACCATTAAGTTTTTGTTAATAATATGTTAAGTGTATTAGCCAGTAAACATTTAGGTAATGTGTTACTATTAACTATAATCTCAATATTAATTTCTTTTCTATCTACTAAGAATGTATAAAATGCTGTCTACAAGTAACATTTATTTTGTTAGAATGATGTACACTAATTTTAAAGCTAACCTTGCTTGATGGCGCTATCCAGTAAATGAAAGCCAGGACAGGCAGCCCAACAGCTACTCCGAGGACAAGAAGGATCTTTACCGCCATTGTTTGCTGTCGTAGTCCAGACAAGTTCTCATACCAGATTGAGCGTAGTTGCTGTTGGCAGTTCGGATGTGCCACAAACTGCTCCATAAGAGATGAGAGTTTGGTATGTGTTTATTTGACAAACAGACAGAGAAGAAGACTGAAAAGACTAATGCAATACACAGCCAACAGCAGAGATGAAAACAAGTTCAGGCATTTTATCATTGCAGTTGTAGCAATGTGATTACCTTTTTTACTTCATATTTTATTGCCAGTTTTAATCTGATAAGGTTTTCTCTGCCAAAGAATTCAGGGTTGGTACATGATTCACTGTCCCCGTTTAAGATGGCCTCCACTTCCTCTGTATTTCGACACAAATCCAGGAGTCCCACCACAAAGTCTTTACACTCCAGAGACAGTTTCTTGTAATCATTCTGTAACACAAAGAGAAACATATAGAATGCAGGATATTATTGCTATATTTTTGTGACTCTTTTTGGGAGGTGGGGGATCCTGTTAATATTTATAGCACATTTTCATTTAAATATTGCACCTTGAACTCCTTCTCAGTATTGGCCAGAACTGCAAGCTCGTTGCTCAGTTCCAAAGCCGCCATCACAGGGTCTTCGTTGGAAAGGCAAAGATACGCTGGACTGGCTAGACCTTTATACGCATTGATGCGGGACTGGGAATGGCTAAAAGAGTCACGCCTCTGCTGCTCACTGCAGGGCCTGCACTGACAGAAGAAATCATGGGGCCGCTCTATACGGGCCCCTTTTAGGAAAAGTATGTGCACTATTTCATACTCGTGGCACTGTGAAGCCAGTATGATGGGAGTAATGTCGTGAGAAAAACGTGTGCCGTTCTCATCATAAGAGAAAAAGTCGTCCTGTGTCTGTGCCTGGCTGGGGCTGTTCGTCAGTCTCTGGCTGTCTGCAAAGGCCTCGTGGCTCAATATGGCCTCTACTATACGGATGTAACCTTTACTGATGGCTAACAGCAAAGCGTCCCCTATTCGAGCAAGGCCTCTCTGCTTGAGTAAAAGCTTGGTGACTTCCAAATGCTCATTGGCAACCGCCAGCTGCAGAGCGCTCTGGCCCATATAGTTTACACAGTTGAAATTGAGATGAGGAAGCTCCTCCAGCATCCGCCTCACTTCGGGAACATTACCATACTCCGCAGCTTCTAAGAAATACTCCTCAGTCACAGAAAGGCAGGAGGACGACTGAGCTTGAAACAGGTAACCAGCTCCCCGTACAGCTTGTCTCCGGGATTTTGCCGGAATCTGCCCCGGCATCATGATATTCGGTTCACTGATCCATCTAAATAAAGATGTATATGGTTTAGTCATAATTCCATTCTTACAGAACTTCCAACAGATTATAACATTGTCATAATAAGCAATATTTCCTATTTAACTCCCACTCAGCAGATATATTAATTAGTTCAGTGATCTATAAGATCAATTCATCTTTATTTCCAGAAGAAGAAAACCCCCTTAGAGATTGGACAGCAGGGGCCCAAGAAATGAATGGAAAACAATTTTAAATGCACACTTGGTGTCAGCTGAGTTATATCTGGCACAAGGCTACATGTGTGACACCACCCACAGATTCATCATCTGGTCTCTTTCCTTTCATGGCACGACACTGTCTATCTGCTTGGGCTCAGCCTATAAGCCAAATTTATATTGCCTTTTTGGGATATAACAGTGAAATGCTGCCTAAAAATTTTCACATTACAGTTATATCACATAAGACTTTTGAAGTGATATGTCAAATATGTACATCAGTCAGGAATCATACTGACAGTAACTTTTATTTTCTCTAATCATATCTCGCGTTACTGTCAAACGAGTACATCTTTCTCTGTTCACTAATCAAGTTTGAATAATATGGTTATCTTAGGAGCTAATTGCTTTTGCACAGATGATGTATGATGATTTGACATTATACCAATGGCCCTTTATGCAGTCATAATTAGTTTAACAAGATTATACATACTGAACAATTTGATGAGCGCATGAAGGAAAACTAGAATTTGTTCTAGTGTAGTTAAATTATTCATTTGTAGTGTGTAGTCTCTATCATCTGGGACAATCTAAACTCCAGATGGTGCCATGCTGTTCAGCCAGAGAAGGTGACAAAATCATAAATTAAAATGGAATTGATAATGAATAATATGATATCAAATATGATTAGAAAGAAAGAAAGAGAGAGAGAAAGGAAGAGAGGAAAAAAGAAAGAGAGAAAGAAAACCTGCCTGGATTTTTGAGAATGCCTTGATATTTTGCATCTCTGCATCATGATGCAACTGGGAGCGATGTCAGTCAAAGAAAGTGATGCATCAGCGGTTACTGAAAAAGTAAAGAAAGTGTTGCATTTGAAAAACTTCTTTTTACATAGGCAGTTACTTTAGTTTTTATTTTGAATTGTATAATATAGTTGGTTTCTGGCAATAAAAACAGCCTAAGTTTTAAAGCAACATCTATGAAGAAATCCAAGAGTGGTACACTCACCTCAGAGAAGACTTATCCACTAAATGACTTCAGAAACATTTAAGTCCTAGACCATTAGGAGCCAAAAGGATGTCCAAACACGATCAGCTGCAGCATATGTTCTGTTACTCCCAAGTGATGTGTGCCTCAGGACACCTGTCTCTGACCACCTGACTCTCAAAATGAATCCCAGCTTGGGTTTTCATGTGAGTTTGCGCACGTAGTGGGCGGTTTTCAGATTTTAAGGTGTGTCCTGGAATGGGGATTACGTTTAATTTCCTTGACTTTCAATAACTGTGCCTCTAAGCCCCTAAATAAATAAAAAATGAATACAAAAATAAAAAAAATTGATGCACTCTATAACAGAGGATTCAATCCCAGTAAAACCCTGACTAATAAGTGGCTGTGCCACAAACTGAAGTAGGGGACTAAAAGATTATTGTTTTATGAAATTTATGAATTTGTCAAAGTGCAGGCAACACAGGGCCTCTCTCATATCTACTATAGTACATATAGGCCCGTGTTTAACACTGTGGATGCAGATTATGCATTTTCTTTGACTGAAGGTCAGCAATTGGGCAAAAGAGGATTTTCTCAAATCCTCTTAACTCCATTTGCCGTCAAATATAAAACGCATAGGCACACTTTCGTATTTTGCAATGCACGAACATACCCTATACTGATAACCTATATATTTTTATAGCTCAACAGTTGCTAAAATGCAACATTGAGCCTTAACAGTTAAAAATAGCGTGCCTGTTACATTTTTTCACCTATATTTTATTACTTTAAAAATGTAATAATTGAGTTTATCAGCCCATTAAAGTTTATAATATCACGTGCATTCAATGCGACTCTTTCTTGTTTTCACTCCAACTTTACAGACTAATTAAACTACATTATATATTATGTAAACCAGTCAAATTACTCTATCTATACATTTGTTTTTTATTTCGACGTATTTGATTTATTTCCCTCTACTTTATACCTGTTTCTATTAACGTCTTTGATTTGAACACCTTTTATATATATATTTTACGACACCCCCAGGTGCTCCTGAAGGCAGCATGCACTACTCCCTCTGCTGGATGGGGTGGGTGGGATCTGGTTGTCATGGCACCGCGTCCTCAAACTCCAACATATATGGTCTGTGTACGCTTTCAGCTCTTATATCAATTTAACTTTTCTTATTGATTTAAACGAAGTTAAAAGACGCCATTTTGAAAACGCTGCTGCGATGTGAATTCAGACATATTTGTCACAAGTTTCTTTTCGTCCTGAAAACGGATGAACGACTTGGACTTTGTGCAGCTGAAGTTAGCCAGACAGTACATGGTAGCAGCTAAGAGCTTAGCGTCGAGTTGCATCTTTATGTCCGTTTTGGTGTCATCAAGAATCGACCTCCGAGGATGCAAGTTCTTCGGAACAGCGATTTCCACTACTCGTATCCTACCCGTATTTTATTTATTTATTTAGACTATCTGTCCATCTGTTGGTGTACGTCACCAATTTACCTATACCTGGGTTGAAACAGATACAAAGCGTCAATTCAGTTGTCCATATATGACCGGTATGCCAGAAGTTTGATTTACACGAGTACATACATCAGTACTGTTTCTCTCCTTAAGAACTGTCTTCCAGAAAGTCAAAGTTAGGAACAGATGGAAGTCTGGAAAATGAGAGAAAGCGTCTGGCTGAGAAGCAGAAGTTATGCAAAGCTCGAGCTCACAAATTTTCTCTGGAAACCAAACGACGCCAAAGGTCAGTCTTTCATTGCCTTTTTAATTTAATTTAACTTTACTTTACAACACATTTTACTCAGACTGTAGCTTAAACCTGTCCACAGATTTATGATGTTGACTAAGCCTTTAAACCCTGACATATAAAATAATATGCAGAAAATCTTTTTTTTTTTCTTCTTATTTGAAGTGTATTATATATTGACGTTAAAAACATTATTTATTTATTTGTTGCATTTTTTTTCTTGGTGGTTCAGTGGTCTCATAAAATGATGAGCCAAATATGACACATCCATCATTATTGGGTATTGTGGTGTATAACACACTGACTAATAGCTGCCCTGGATTGAAAGTGTGGACCTAATTTTTGTAGTTCCTTCCTGGAAATCAATTTGTTGTCCCCATGCAGTCACTTCTTCATAATGATCAAAACTACAAAGGTTATCCCTGAAGCTCAGTTCCTTACAGATAGTGATACTAATGCCTATCTAAATGAGTGATTCACTGTCAGAGGCAAAAAGTTACTCTGTAAAGACAAAAGCTTGAAAGAGTACATTTATGTAATGATTTACTTTAACAGGAGAGTCATTTGAGAACAAAATTCTTATTTGTAGTGATGACGTGGCAGGTAGATGGTAAATGTAGATGGAAGCACATTTACATGTAACTTCTGAACTAAATTTATTTACTTCCAATGCACTATAAGTCAGGTAATTGAAGAGCATATCTGTACAAATTAAAAGAAAAAGAATAATAGCAATTTACTGGACATATAAAGGGTTGTCCTGATAATAAGATACAACACTACAGTTTAAAAATAAAAATGTAAAGGATAAAATTTAAATCAGTGCTGCTAGGACAATGTTGACTTATAGTAAAGAAGAGTAATATAACTAGCACAAAATGTAAATACGTCAACTTTATTTTTGTAGTTTTATTATTTAAATGTTTAAATTAAAATGCCCAGCACAGTACTCCTATGTATCTCTTATCGACTATGCAGGTCTTTAAAATCCATTTACCAATAATGTGAAAATAACAAAATAAAAATAAATAATTTTCTGTAAAGAAAAAATAGAGAGTAAAAAAAGATTCTGCATTTTTCACAGAACAAAAAGTTAACCTTGAGTTTCTTTTTGGTCATTCTCTCAACATTATTTAATACAGAAAATGTACACAGTCCGTGTTGACCTTGATTATCACGCTGTGTATTTAAAGTATAAAAACGTTAAAGTTGAGGTCTGATGATGTTTCTATTGTTAATGGCTTTCTCAGCTCAACAGTTTTGAACGGTTGCTTTATTTATTAATGACTAAGTTGAAAACATATCTCAAGGAACAGAGTCAGGTTCCTGTATCAAAAACATGATCAGACTGTATTAATAATCTGTCGGAATTTGGCTCAGGTTCATCCTTTACTCTTTTTCCTGGCTCAGAGCTTTGCACGAAAGACGAAAACAGTGGGACATGCAGGAGGAGCGCCTGAGAGAGATCGTCCTACAGCAGCGTAGACACCAAGTACAAGATGCAACCGAGCGATTCCAAAGAGCCCACCTGCCTCCGTCTCAGAGATACAAACCATGTTAGTGTTGTGTTTTTACCCTCACTGCTGAGAAGGGAGAAATAATCTTGCACGACTCTTGACACAGTCTTGTCTTCCTTTATGGTGTTAGCTTTTAGAAGAAATCCTCCAAATGTGGAAGATGCACTCAGTCAAATTCAAGGCACTTTGGGCTCATACACCAGGCATTCCTCCCTCTTGTCCAGTAACACTAACATTAGCAGGTAAAAAGTGCCAAAAATAAATTACATTATTCTTATAAAATACGGACAACATGCCAAAATCACGCCCCTTGCTGGGATTAAATTAAAATCTCATAATGTCCCTCAGATTTTCAAGATATTGATTTTTTTCTGTTTTGTTTTTAACTATGAGGCAAGATTTTGTTGGGGC
>JAOWBL010000005.1:2422964-2475371 GCA_028564865.1 Zenarchopterus dispar
TATATATATATATATATATATATATATATATATATATATATATATATATACATATACACATATAGATTTTATATGTGATGTTTTTATGTAACCAAATAACTTCAGGCCCTTTGCCTTGAACTGCTCCTTTAAAACCTCCCTGTCCCAACTGGAGCATGACTCCGCCCCCGCTACAGTGGCTCCACCCCTGTCCCAGACGTCCCATGAGCCATAAAGTTTTATGTCCTGCCCAAAGTTTAGACCCAACAGGAGGAAAGTTGTTTTTTTTTTTTTTTCACCTCAGGACAGTGAGCTGCGGAGATTTGTTTTACTATGAAACTTCCTTGAAAGTTTATTGACAACACTTTCAACTTTTCCGACGTCTGAACAGCGGGACTTTTCCAACCAAACGCTCACGGTAATTTTTTCTTCTTTTTTTTCGTCTTTTGCGGCTGGCTCTGCGGTTTTTTTTCGGGAACTGGGGGGAGTCGAGGCCGGACAACATAGATTCCTGTGTGGAGATATGCGCTTTGTTACACTTACAAGTATGCCAGCAGGAAAAAACGAGGAAATTTTGCTTTTTACTACATATTTTGACAGCTAACACACTTTGAAAGAAAAGAAAAGTTCTCGAGCTGCAAACTTAGAATGACTCGGGATAACTTTTTCTGAGTGTTGTTGACTTCTCTCAGATTTCCTGCTGCGGTTTGGGTTTGGCTCAGATCTCTTTTTCTTTTGAAAATTTCTGGACTGCAATTTTTTATTTTTTTTTGGGGACATATAAAAGTTAGAAGACTTTTGTGGAGCAATGGATCCGAGCCAGCATAACCCTCCTGCCGGACACCAGATCGTCCACGTACGGGGCGACTCGGAGACTGACCTGGAGGCTCTTTTTAACGCCGTGATGAACCCAAAAAACACCATCGTGCCCCAGTCCGTGCCCATGAGGATGAGGAAGCTGCCAGACTCCTTCTTCAAGCCCCCAGAGCCCAAATCCCATTCCAGACAAGTAAGCCTTAACTGTTTCTACTCTACAACCTTCTTGAAATCACGATTAAATCTGGGCCCATCCTGTGAGGCTCCGGCCTACAAAACTCTACTTAAGAGTTACTTTATCTATTTCAAGATCTCTTTCTCTCTTTTTAATTATTAGTTATTCTCATATGAATAACATTGCGTATTAGTCTTGAGAATATCATCACTTTAACCAGATTCATTTTGTAGTTCGTTTCCAAATGATTTTAACTCTTTTAACCAAGAGTCATTTGGATTCAAATGTTTTAATTTATCGTTCTCTTTGCTTATAAAAACAAACAAAACTATGAGAAAGTCATTATGGCTGTGTTTGTCAAGAAAATATTATTAAATCTGTTTGTTTGCATGTATTGTTTGGCCTTTCTGTATTTATCGAAAATTAACAAGTAAATAATCACATCGATTCTTCAAAAAGAGAGTATTTGAAAAAAAAAGATCAAGAAATTATAGTTGAGTATATCCCATCTTTCTTCACTTCTTACCTCAAACTGGAGTCTGAAGTTTTGTAATTAGTGCGCATGCGTCTTGTGCTCTCTTCGCCGTCCCACACAGGCCTTGGATCACCTCCCTGGGCCTTAAACACTTCCAACTTTGTTTGCACATCCAAATAACAGATACAGTTCGATACTCAATGTAAAAGTGGTTATAATGTTGGGGAAGTGATTGAATAAATTAAAGCAATGTTAAGTTCATAGACAAGTCTGGAAAAGTAAAATTAAAATCAGTGCTGCATTTCCTGTAGTTTGAATTCTCACTAGTATATAGTGTGTATATATAGTACTTTATATGTAAAATAAATAATGAAACACATGATCTGGGGGGAAAAAAAATCAGTTCTCTTTTTGTCTCTCGCCAATACAGGCCAGTACTGATGCTGGTAGTGGCGGGGTGCTAACCCCCCAGCATGTCCGTGCACACTCATCCCCAGCTTCCCTGCAGTTGGGAGCTGTTTCTGGTGGCTCCTTGTCTGGCATGGCCTCAGCAGGGGCCTCTCCTCAGCATCTCCGTCAATCATCTTATGAGATTCCTGATGATGTGCCCCTGCCCCCAGGATGGGAAATGGCCAAGACTGCCTCTGGCCAGAGATACTTCCTCAAGTAAGTAGCTTATGCCACCACCAAGTGCCTTGTGTTATGAAGTTCTTGGAAAATCCTAAAATGTTGGTTTGAAAATTAGCAGTTGCTGAGTTAAAGAATATTAAACACAAATTCACACTTTTTTCTTATAATCAACATTAAATATCAAGAAGTATAAAACAGATATTTTATATTACAAATGTTCACATGTTATTCCTTTCCTGGACAATATATGTTGCTCAATTTACCAATACTTCATTAATCATCAGAGGATTTGTGGTGTAATGTTAATGTAACTATGACAAAACATTTTAAGATTTGGCATTTTTTCCCAAGTAGTCATTCTAACTTGACTAATCAGAAGGTGACTGATAAAAGGGTTGTATATTAAAAAAATAAATCAGAATTGTTATTCAGTATCCTTTCTTATGTTAAATGGAAACATAAGGAAATCTGTAACTTTGCAGCATGTCCAGCTTGACAAGTACATTGTCCAAACTTAGTTTTAATTTGTTGAAGAAAAAAAACTTTTAACAAGCTCCCACAATTTGAAGTAACCAGAAGAGTATTCTCATGATCATTTTTCCATACTACATCTCTATTCAGAAGGTATTATGATAATTTTCAAATCTGCTGCGTTGCACAACGGCGGCTTGTGTGCTCAGAAACAGACAATTGCAATAGTTAGATTGCACCTTATTAAATTTGGTGGCATCTGCAAAGAAGAGAAGTCTTGAGGGACTTCTGGTGTATGTAGTGTTCCTTTTCTTGGTCTCAGGTTTCAGTAGAGACAATGGACCTCTGTTGCTGGTCCCAGACAGCAAACAGTTCTGCTAAACTCATCTGCTAACCAGCAGATCTTCTCCACAGTGATCCACAGTCAGCTTACAGGTAGCTTGTATACCAGAGTCACTTCAGCTTGTCAACAGATTTTTATTGGTGTTGGTGGGTTGTGAAGTTTTCTTTTTCTTTCTTTTCTTGCTTTCTCATTATTTATCATTGTTTCATGACTTCTCCCCATGCATCTCTGTGTAAAGATGGTTTGAATTATTCATAGAAACTGCTGTTCTTGTAAACAATTTATGTTAATCTAATCCGCTCTTTGTAAAATGTTGCAATGTTTTTGAAATTCTCTGTAACTCATGTTTTGAGTAGGTTTGACATTGGATGTTGCCAATTTTTATACATTTTTCTTTTCTCTTTATTGTTGTAGAGAAATGGCAAAACAATTGGTCATTTCTATGAACTCTTAGCCCTTTAACAGAGTCTGAACAAACGTGATGGGTTCGAATAGATTTGGATCAAAAGAGTGCTTTTATTACCAGATGTTTTAAGGTCACACATATGGAGAACATCTGGTCCATTTTTAGGAGGTTCTTCTAAAATTGTACAAAGAAAAATAAGGACTTGAGGCTTGAATGGTGGAAATGTTGTTTTTCGAGACTTGTAAGATTCTAAAAGTTTTGTAGAAAACTTAAAAATCCCTTCTATAGTTTGAACATTGTTCACATGTAATATAGTATTCCTTGTTACTAATACCTGTGTAATTAATCAACAATTGCATAAAATTTGATTTGGTATTTTTAACTTCTGTTGAAACAAAACACGACTGCAGATAAGGAGTCACTGTCTTTGATTGATTAGTTCACTATAAATCTATATGTGACTTAAGTGTGTCCAGCTCTCTTTAACCATTCAGGAAAAAAATGCCAGGGTTCAATATTAAAATTCAATTTCAGATAAAAATAAATGCTAGAACACAGAGAAAATACAGACAGATCCGTAACAAAAGCAGAGAATCCTGCTTTCTAAGATTTATCGACTTGTACAAGCAGTTGGAGTTATTTGTGAAAACTGCCATTTCTCCTAGAATATTTACTACTGTTTATGCAAGTAAAGTAACAGTTGCACGCGGGGTTTGGCGTTCGGTCGAGGCAAATGCAAGGAGACATCGCAAAAATGCTCCACATCAAAGTGTAGATACTTGATCTGGAATAAAGGCTGCCTCGGCAGAGCTGCTGGAAAAGACACTCCCCTATTTATAAACAGGGGTTGGAAGGTGGTGGGGTGAGTCAGTCAGTCAGAACCCGTGTGTGTGGGGGGTGGGGAGTCGGTCACTAGCTAGAAGAGCAAAGCTGAGCAGAGATTTGAGGGAGGGGGGGTGCTCACATTTCACTCCAGTGACCGCTGTTGTCCTTAGAGATATATCATCTCAGGGTGAAAGTCTTCAAAGATGCACTTTTCTGCCCTGCCCTGGGTTTTACTGACATACTAAAGGAATATTCAGCAGAGAAAGAAGCTCTCAAGTCAGAGCGGCGCTGGAGATGCCGATGTCCCACTCCCTTTAAAAGTCAGCTTCAGTTTTGGGATGAATGGAGCCGTGGCTCTGTGATGGTCCCTCCTTTGTGTCAGTGGAGTTAAATGGCAGCCATGTGGAGATGACTAGAAGAGGGCCCAAAAGAAACGGTGGCCCTCCCTTTGTCCCGGCAGTGTAACAGTGATCTTTATTCAGACCACAGGCCTGTTGAGACTCATGTGAGCCTTCCCAAAATAGACAAATGGCTGACATGAAGCTTAAAGATGATGGTTGAAGAGCAGCGGCTTTGTTAAAAATGTTCTCCGCACCTGAAATGTTCAACTCTTGCCCAGATAGTTTGTGTAAATATAAATAAAATTATCATATGACTTAGACCTAGAAGTAGTCTAACAGTTCTGAAATATTTTGAGTGTTTTCATATAAATGTAATGCATTTACTAGAAAACTCTGTAAAAACAAACATGATTTCTGATATTTACGATTAGTTTCCGTCTTGAGGAACGAAGGAGTAAATATGAGCTACTCTGCAAACAAGCATAATCTATTTTTTTGTGTTGTCTGTTACATAAAAACAAAGACTGGAAGACTGTCAACAAAGTCTGTTGACCTTTCCTCCTCTTTATTCCAGCAGTTTGCTGTGGCCTTTGATTTATGGGAGCAGGGGCAGGAAGGTTGGGTCACCTTGCTTGGTGCTGGGAGGGGGGGCAGGGTTGGTCTCCAGGGCTGGGTCATAAACTAATGAAGGTTTCTAATTTAGACACACCGGCAAACTAGGAGGGGTAATCACTGTTTCCGGGCCCTTATTAAATGCAGCTTTGAAAGGGCTCTTAGTTCGTGGGAAGTCAGCCCTAAGCTGAGGAAAGCTTTGAGGGACGAGCTATTGTCTGCCCCCGGGGGCAGATACAGCTCAGCGTTGATGGGCACTTTTGTCTTTTCACAGTTAGATTTCTAAATGTTTTCATGAGCCTGTCTCCCACGTAGAGTAACCCAATTGGCCTTTTTCTTAAATGTACCTTAACCATCAGGAACTATTCTGATTATTTAACATAATTATTTCCAGATTTTACGTGTAACTGTTCATGGTCCATCCAGTAGTGGGTAACTAGTTCAGAAGTCTTGCTTTGCTTTAACAAATATAGAGTTTCCTGAACATCTGCTGCACTAAATACAAGTCACAAACCCCTTATTTAAGCAGGAAAGATGCATGTTTACTTGGGTCTCATGCTCTTATTCTGTGCAGCCGTTACTTGCATAATTCTCATACAGACTGTGATATTACATTGTAATTTTGAGCTCAGCAGACTGTACTTTCATAAAACAAATATTTAATTCATTTTAAAATGAATTATTTGTCCTACTGTTAGATTCTTGCATTTATATACATTTAAACATCCTGGGACTGGACACATGTACCCCCAAACCAGCCATAACCACAACCCCTAAATAATATACAAAAAAAATTGAAAAACCTTTATGGCCAATATATTTTTGATCTGCATAAACTGGCGGTGAGTGTCTAACAATGCTGACTTATTTACTTTTTTTTTAATTTTTTTTTTATACAACTTAATTTTTTACTATTCATCCCTAGTTCTTGAGTGCACCTGATTTCAACTGACACAAAGCAAATTAGAGCATGTTAGTATGATATAGCTATGTTTACATTGATCTAAAACACAACATCTTATTAAAATGATACATTTGACACCAACATTTTTTTTAGGTATTGTATTTTCCATGAAAAAAACACAAACACTTGCTCATACGGGGATCTCTGGATTTCAAGTTGGGTATTCAGATGTTTTATTTTATTAATTTTTGACTGTTTAATGCTATAACCAGCTACAGCATTCAGTGCACATGTTTATTGTTGGGTGTTAATGTCACTTATAAGCCTTTTACATTGTTGGTAATCTTAGTTTCTCATGAGACTCATCCAGGAAGTTGGAGGGTTGGTGCTTTAGGTCACTTGCTTAGGTCATTTTATAAACTCCTCCCTCATTGCGTTTATCTTCAGAAAATAATTTTTTTTTTTTTTTTTTTTTCCACTGGTGTATGAGTTATGTCCCATGTACTTGGCTCCTCTTGAGCACCTAACTCTCGCGCTCCTGGTTTCGGCCTTGCTATGCTTGCCTGGTATACCACCCATGTACTGCTCTCGCTTGATCACCAACATGTGGACTTCAGTCATTCAAACATGTGGTGTGAAGACTGATTTGGTTAGGTGCTTGTGAACCACTCTGCCTCAATGTATGTGGGCTGCACTGGTTTCACACATCATACACAGCCCAAACTCCCATGCAAATGACTCTTCGACTATTAGTTGTAATCAATTACAGAAGCTCTGAGCCCTTAAAAATGGTAATCAGGTCAGTCCTACTAACATCTACAAAGGATAACCTCTCATTCATGCATGTTGGAAGACTTTGTTTTGACATCAGGAGTGTCAGAAGTGAATTGTTGGTCTGTTTGGTCACATTGGAAGCATATTTGACGCAATTATGAGCCAATAACATTGCAGCTACACGACCTAGTTCTTGCCAACATCACTAATTACAAATCAAATTTCTTCCTGCTTGTCGAGAAAGCCAGGCAGGTTTTCTTATCCCGCTTGATTGGTTGTTTATTGGTGTGACAAAGGTGTCCGCAAGGGACAACCCAAAGTGTCAGAAACACCCACTGTTAAGTGTTACCTGAATGCCCCTGAGTGAGTCCGCATTAAGAGTTTAATTAGCATCCAGTCGGTCATCCAGTTACTCTACAGTAGTAATGGGCAACTATAATGTCTTGCATGGAGGCTTTGAAACTCAGAGAAACAACAGGTGACATTAATGCATTTTACTTCTCTGAAAGTCAGCTAGCACTACACTCTCAATTGAGTTAATTGGGCTGACCAACAGAAATGGTAAAAATTGTTAAATTGTGGTCCAAACCAGTCTGCATGATACATTTGTTATGCCGTCCTTTCACGTCATTGCATCCTTCCAGCTTGTCCCATGCTGGGAAACTGTGGACATAACTCTAGTTCTGTGAATTTCTCAGAGCACGGTGGGTAAACGCATGCCACATCTGACAATAGGAAAGGATTTAATTAGCTTGTTTTTGTTTACCCTTCTGTAAAAAAAACTTTAAATTAGCCACTTTTTTGTGGAAAAAATGATAAATGTGACCCAAGCTTTCCGTAAAAAAGTGATAACTTGTCAAGTTGATTCCATGCTAAACTGTTTTAAAGCCAGACCACTTGCCCAGACACAAATGCTGCTGGGAAGACTGAGCTCAGAACTTGCACGAAGCCCTCGTTTGGAGCAACTTTGTGTTTGACAAACTTTTGGTTTATTGACCACACACAGACAAGAACCTTCCTGTTCAGCTGTGGCCTGTCAGCTCAGTACACAAACGGGACTGTGAGAAAGTCAGGCGAGTGTTTACCGAAGTCTTGATGTAACACCTCTGTTTCAGACATCAATGCCTCCACTGTCACAGAGGGCATCTCCACAGAGACGCAATAGCTGACCCTCTCAGGTGGGGTTGATCATTCTCGCACATGCTCAGATTCACAGCAAAAAGCACCTGAATGAAGTTTTTCATGTGTTTGTTTGTGCAGAATGATTCAAGATATATTTTTATTTAATCTAAAATATTTATTTGAGCACCTGATAATGACAAGAGTGTTTTTTTTTAAAAAAAAATGTCAATGGCCTGGCTGACTGACTGTGCATGTCAGTTCCCAAAACAGAACACTTGACTTTTTGTTTTGTTTTCATTTTCGTCTTTATTTTTTAATTTTCTTCCTTGGTGAGTGACGATAAAACCCGTCCTTCAAGGAAAACGTTAAAGCAACAAAGGGGTCACAAAGGTCACCCCAATAATCTCTCTTGATAATGTCCTGTTGATAGTGAATCAGCCAGGCATTCCCAGTCAACCCAAAAGGAGGTGGCCAGTCTCATCACGGAGGGCTGATTACATCTGGCCTCCCTCAGTGCTCTCTTTACTCATCAGCTTCAACCACCTTCCAAGCATATACTCCCTGGGTGGAGCCCTTGTGGCCTGAGGATCCCATTTTTAACATTTTGACAACTCAGCTGTGGGAGTGTTTCATCATTGCTGCTCTGCTCATTGCCTCACTCCCCTGTTTTAGACCAGTGAAACACAGCATTTGACATCTGGGTTTGAAAAAGAACAGCTCCAGTGGCATAAACAGTCAGCCAGCTTTCAGCTGGTGTTTTTCAGGTAGCAAAGTCTTTTTTTACATTTAAACCACCAAGTTTGTTTATTTTAGGGTGTTGCATTATCTCTAAAGCCAGACATGAATGGTACAATTTCAGTTGTTGTTTCTGAATATGCACAGAGCTGGATCTCGTGAAGAACAGTAAAACTAAAAGATTAATCTGGGATTCAGTCACAGAGAAAATCCTTAAAGGATCATAGGATAGAAAAATAGATTTTAACAGGGGTCGCATCATTGGGACTGGAGTAGAATAATATTATTGTACACTAAAACATGTAAAGAACCTCAATGTGGATTTAAATGAAAGGTCTCCCTTCTGTCCTCTTCACCAGGAGGTATTATAAATAAAGTTGGATCAATTAACACCCACTTGACAACTTGGCTGTCAGGTGAACATGAGTGCTCTGCTAGTTGAACCACTATGACAGCTCCAACAAAAATTCATGATGGTCCACACTATGGCTTTTTTCTTTTGTCAGAACTGGAACAGTTTTATTTCCCTCTGAGATTCATTAGTATTATTCAGTTCAGTGATAAATTGATATTACTGTAAAGGATGCATGATGTCTATGTTGTATTGGTAGTTGTAAGTTTTAAAATGGTTAGTTTTTGATCTGCTGCAGAACCTTTTTCAGCTGATGTAATCAAACATTTTGATTTGCTATTTTGGTTCACTATTTTTGTGCGACCATTATAAAAAACATCAAAAACTTAACGATGGAGATGAAGGAGCATCAAGTATTGCTGACCTTTTTTTTTGTGTCCTTATAACCAGCTGTTATGCAGATAATTTCTGCTTTTAGTAACAATAGAACTGCCTACAGTTACAAGTAGCAGACCACGGTAAGCAAAAACCAACCACAACAGCAGAGCGTATGTGGTTATACGCCTTTATTGTGGTGAAATGTGGATGGAGATCTTTTCCAAAACAGACCTGAAGTGCTAATGCGGCTGCAGACTGGTTTTAACCACACTTGTGTGGACATAGACTAACGGAAATCACTAGTCAGTAAAAATAAATGAACAAAGATGACTACATGGCCAATATAGCCTTTTATACAGGTTTACATTCTTATGCCCCTACAGCCACAGTACATGCTTACCACTTTGAAAGAAAGCCTTTTTGAAATGGTATCAAAATCATAACCTAGTAGTGAATTTGTACTAAGTGGTTTGAAATATAAGCAGTTTGTGGATTCAGCGTGTTCCAAGGCGCGTTTCCATGACACTTTTTTTGCAAAAGAAAATCGAGACTCTGAATTTGTGATAACGGTAGCACTGATAGGGGGTTGGTGTTCCCATTGAACTGTGTTTTTCAAATAAGCACAATTCTCGGCACTCTCTATCTCGTCCTGCGAGACTTATCTTTAAAATAGCGAAAAAGAAAATCTCAGTGTCAAAGAAGATATGGGGGGGGATCTTTAGTCTTTGACAAATTATTGTGATTGCCGTTACCAGTGTTGAGAAAATGGTCAGATGATGAAGGCAGAGGATGATCATTCAAATGATTATTCAGAGGCAAAGCCCTTATGTAATGATAATGATTAAGTAGTGTTATTAGCACAACTACATCATATTAAATGAGGCTAAAAACAGCTGGAAACTAGATTTTGATGACTTTAGATTGACTGGCTATGTCACATCCAATTCTGCCAGGGAATGCGCAAAAAGCATTTCCATGACACTTTTGCGATAAACTGGATTATCACCTGAAAAACCACCTCCTGAGAGCATAAAAAGGTTTTTGTGATGTTTGGGAGTTTTTTTCAAATTGGAGCCGTTTCCATGACAGGATTTCTTTTTTGATACTTGGTTTTGTGCAAATCCAGGGGTAATGAAAACGCGCCTCCACAAGCACTTTCCTCTCGTGTCTGCTGTCTTGCCTATGGATATAGATGGGGGAAGGCGTGGTGACTGCCTTGCCAAACTTGTGATGGCGTCAGAAACACGCAAAGACAACACGCAGCAGTTGTGACTGTGGAGCTTGCATATCATCAGCAATTCCTGACAGCAACTGGTGACCTCCAGCCGTCTCAGCAGTTGCCATGACATTGTTTTGTTTTATGTTTAGCCTACAAGAAGCAGTGTATAGTTGGCAATATGGGGATCAAAGCGGCTTTAGTGAATGGATTATCTTGTAGTTTTTAAAAACTGGTGATGAATTAGTGGCTCCTGGTAACTCATTAACCTTTTTTTTTTTCCACAGTTCTCACAGTTCTGAGTAGTAAAGTCTTGCGACATGTGGATCTTATCAGTCGTCAGTATTATCATTTCCTCTGTTTTGAACCGGGATTTTGTTTACATCTGTTTTTGACAGATTTAGGCAACAAAAGGATCGTATCTGAGCAAGTGTTTGCGCTATCATCTGTGCACAGCTTGGAAACTGATGTCTCGGAAGTTTTGAGGGGGAAAAACATTTTCCTCCATGGGTTTTTTTTTTTATCTTGTACGATTTCTGCTTGGCGTTGGTGCAGCAGGATGTGCAGGCCTCTCATTTACAATAAACCCTCCCTTCCTTATCCCAGTTCTCCTCTCCCGGTCTCCTCCCCCAGTCCCCTGATCTTTCTCTTCTCTATAATAAATGTCATAGTTTCCAGAGTGGGAAGGGGGCAGGGCAGGCGCGTCGACTGTAACAGAGCCACAGTAACTCATGTAGCCAATGGAATTCAGAAGGATAGCTTCTGTAAGAAGTTTTTTCTTCTTTTTTTTTTTTTTTTAACTGTTTTAATCTTTGCCTCCTGTGCAACTAGATTACTGAAAGACGGTCTCCACTCAGAGCAGTTCCAGCTATTTTGCTTGGTTTGTGATGTGTGTGTGTGTGTGTGTGTGTGTGTGTGTGTGTGTGTGTGTGTGTGTGTGTGTGAGAGAGGGCTGGGGGAGGGTTCGGCGAGGGGATTTGGCAGCTCCTTTGATCAATAAAGCATAAACAAGGGGGCTTCAAAATGGGTTTCATTGTGTCAGGGGGAGGAGTGCTGAGTCAGGCCCTCTCACTCTCTGTCCTGTGATAGAGAGCAGACAGGCAGGCTGGGATTACTGCACAGGCCAAGAGAAACTCTCTGAATCTCTCACTTCAACCAGCTGTTCCAAAATCTGGTCTAATGGTACTTTGGGATCAAATTTAACAGGGAGCTGTAAAGAAATGCAGTGGGCGGGGAAAAAGAAAACCATCCGTAATATGGAGTATAATGGATCAATGAATGGAATATTTTATGGGATTACTCAGAGAACGAAAACAAATTACATTTGTCGTGTGTACTGACATTAGTCAGTCTAAAACAAAAGTAAAAAGACAAAATTTATGGTGTCGCACAAACAAGTTTCATGCCTATTTGTTTGAAATGGGTGCATTTTTTTTTAAGTAAGAATGAATAGGATGGATTTTTTTTTAAAAAAACAACAACGAAAAACAACTGAATAGTAGTGGTAGGCTGTAGCTCTGCCTGTGCTTTTGTCAAGCAGGTGAAAGCTTTGTAAATGTGGCGCCAGATTGTTAAAGCCTCTGACACGGCACAGTGTCCAAGCCGCTTCCATGGAAAAAGGACCCCCTGCGTTGAGCCCTGGGACTGACCCTCCCTCAATAGAGAGGGTGCCGCTTGGGAGAGGAAGGTTTCCTGTATTAGCTTTCCATCTTAATCAAGCAACAAGTGCCAACAAAGCACTAATTATCAATGCCTTCACAGAGTGCACAGATTGCTCCCTCCCTAATTCCTCGGTCCTGTCTAGGCAGAAATGGTCAGAAAATAGATGAAGCAACATTGTTTGACACTACAATAGCTATTTTGAAAGCAGTTACAGCCTCTTAGAAGAATCCAAATCATTTTCTGCTTCACTTATGTTTCCCTTTTGTCCTTTCAGGTGTTTTGGTTTTGGTTTTCTTTTAGTTTGTATATCATCTTTTACTTAAAGTTGGGGTTAGATTTACTGATTTTCATCATAGTCTTGCATGTCATTTGACTTAAAGGGTGTTATTTTTTTAACTTTTTTTCCCCTTGTATTCTTGCAGCCATATTGATCAAACTACCACTTGGCAGGATCCTCGCAAGGCTTTACTCCAGATGAACCAGGCTGCCCCTCCTACTTCTTTGCCAGTGCAGCAGCAGAACCTCATGAACCCAACAAGTGGTATGTATTATGTTTATTTTGATAAAACTCAGTTTTGCCATGGAGGCAGCAGATGGCATGTATTGCAACATGTTTTCAGTGTTTTAAGCACTAAATTACTTCCCAGTAAGTGATGGACAGTTACTTTCACAGAGCACACAGTAGAACTCAGGTAAAGTCGAGCTTTTGCATGTCACTACTTGGTGCACCTCAGTTTTGCTTGTGCAGTTGGAATTTGCCCCAGGTGAGGTAAGACTGAGGCGTAATGTTACACATCTTACCTGACATGTTTTGGAGCTCTGTGGCCTACAGATTAGAGTTTACAATTATCTTTGTGTTCTCAAATGGACTTATCTTCTTTTTTTAACTTGTTAGTACATATTAAAATAGCCTCAAGTGTTTACAAACAAACTTGTTTATCTGTGACTAATAGCAGCGATTTATTCAAAGATGAGGAATGGAGCTGATCTTTTCCTTGGGCATCCTGATGCACATACCTGGTATTTCCTGATCTAAGTGAGAGTTAAGTTGCTTTTTAACCTTGCATTTTTGTCGATACTGGCTTCACTGTAGTGTCACTGGTCCACATGCTTATCTGTGTATTATACCTGTGATGGAGGATCCTACTGAGGTGCATTTGCATGATGTAATCAATGAAGGATAAAGGTTATTATTTCTTTTTTTTTTTTTGTAAAGAACAAGGCAGAAAAAATGACAGTTGGTGTATCAGAGATGTTAGTTATGGTCACAAAATGGAGAACCACAGATATTTGCTCATGTTTGTATTTCCTCTTCTGATAACTTCATATTCTGCATCATTTAGGCATAACATTAATTTGTGAGCATTTGCAGATCCTACAGTCAAAACTAATTCTGGAGATTTGTTGGGGTTGTTCGTTAAAGAAAAGCAGTACAGTCCTCATTACTTGTTCCCCTTTGCAACGGTAGTGTTGTTGTTTTACTTAATAATTCTTTCCAAAAGTAATTTGCTGCATTGTTTATTATGTTACTTTCCATTGCACCTCAGAAAACTGATTAAAATAAAAGTTTTTTTTTTTCCTGACAATGTACAGCCAGTACGCGAAGCAGTTCTGTGGTGAGGTGGGAGGTAACAGTTGTCGTCTTCATTTTCATGTTTTGAGGCGGCGTGTGTAATGTCCGTCAACGTTACCTTCTCATCCTCATCCTCAGTGCAGCATCTTCCCCCTCATGGTCCTAATCACCAGTAACAGTGGCCATCTCTTGGTTTGAAACTCCATTTATGCGTCTGTGTGATATCCCCACTGACAACCTCATAGGAGAGTTTGGTTTGCACGTCACAACTGCTTTTTCCACAGTTCACGTGTTGTAAATCTAATGAAACGTCATCCTGCAAATCAGCGGTTCGGGTCGGTTGTCTTCTAGCTTGTCACCCGATCCCTAGCCCCGTCACATGTCGAAGTGTTCTTGGACAGGACGGTAAACGCTGCTTTAGCCCTCCAGTGTGTACAGTGGGGCATGAGTGTTTAAAAAAAAAAAAGTTGTATGTCAAATTACTATATAATAGGAGTGCTGTAGTATAAATGTGGTTGTGTGAATGGGTAAACAACCTGTGACTCAGTTTGTGGAAGCTGGATGAGGTCAACGAGGTGTAATATGAGAGAATGACTGATTACCAAGAAAAAAAATCATGGTTAGCAGTTCAGAAGTCCTATAAAGAGTCTCACAAAAACCGGTAGGGAAAATGTAGTAACGAGTTATTTCCTGTTGAAGTAACAGAAATATTACTCAGTTCTGTTCAGTACTGTTTATTGCTCGAAAAAGTACTATTACAGTAACGCGTAACACTGGCCATCACAAACACACACACACACAAGTTAAAGTATATTACAGGCCTCAGTGTCTACATCTACAATTTACTGAACTTAACCCCCTTGTCAGCTGAGCATTGCTATGTAATCTTGTTTTATTTTAAAAAGTAATCGTCATAGACAAATAGTGAGTGAATCACCACTGAATTGGCTTCAACCCTATTTTCGTCTGTCAACCCACAGGACCCCTTCCTGAAGGCTGGGAACAAGCTATTACATCAGAGGGTGAAATTTACTATATCAATCATAAGAACAAGACCACATCCTGGCTAGACCCACGACTCGAGCCCCGCTATGGTGAGTTTGCTTTAGACTGGGATTTTTTTTTTCTTATTTTGATAATTCAAGTCAGACACCATGTATTTTCTTCTCACTCAATCACATAACTTACACACAATTAAAAAAACAAAACAAAACAAAACAGCAACTTTTAGAACAACACCAAAAATAATCTCAGTAATTTGTTACAGCCTTCTAGAAGTGCTTGTTAATATATTTGCTTATAGCTTCTTGCTTATTATTTTGTTATGCTATTTTTGGTCCACAGATTTCAGCAAGTGACAGGATGGATGTCTATAGGGTTAAAAAAAAAAGAAAATATAAATTAAAGTGACAAAGTTGATTTTAACTATATAATATGGCAAATATTTGGTTCCTGGGGAACCAGAAAATAAATGAAGATTTGATTTATTTTCTGGTTATTTAGCACTTGGTTTGTCTGACTCTGAAGTTGTTATACAAGTTTTATTTCTTTCATTTTTCCTTTATTGTCCGGGACTGTCCAAGCATACAAATTGTGGTTGAAATCGGTTTTCCCCAAACCCCCCCCAACATCGAAATTCTCACTTAACCTTTTGTCAGCCATTTTGGCGTTGGCGCAACAGCTGAGTTAGCCATTAATCCCTCGGGCCAAGCTAAAGTTTGACAGTTGGCTTTCAGGGTGCGCTGCCCGGGGTCGGTGAATTAGTGACAGGACCAGGTACATGTGCCGAGACTTCTCTGTGGCCATGGGAATGAGCGAACCCTCCCCCATGCGTTGGAAAGGCTTCCAGAGATCAAGGCTCCTCCTTATGTCACTCTGACTCATTTATGCTTCAGGTGCCATCCTTTCATTGCAGCAGTGTTCCCCAGGGAAACTCACCCCAGTTCACAAAGGCAATGTGTGCGTGTGTGTGTGTGTGGGAAGTGACATGCGGCCTGTTATCCCGCTTAATTTCAGCATTTTTATCGGGCAAAGGCACTTAATGTTGCAGTTTTTGTTTTTTTTTTCTGCAAGCAATTGTGTTGTTGCGCTTTGAGGGCAGACTGGAAAGTTCAAAACAGAGCTGCAAGGGGAGAGGGGCAGCTGGGAGGAGGTGGCGGCCAGGATCGGCGAAGCTCTTTGAAGATTTATAAGTCTTGAACACACAGACTGGGCCCCTGAAATCAAGTGAAAGGGAGAAAAAAAGAGACTTAACTCATTACGTGCCATAAACATAATTTTGAGCCACATGAAATAAAAATATTTCTGCTCTCTAACATATCAAATGACTCACAGCTTTACCTTATACGTCTTGTTGTCAGTAGCCTTTCTTAATTTATTTAATTTTAAAACATTTTTTCCAAGCTTTCCCTTAATTTCAAATGGTCGTGTTTGGTTCTGCGAGTCAAACCTTGTTTTATTTGTTGCAGTTTTGGTTTAAACTTATATTTTTCATTTTTGCATGGAAATTGTCTGCTTTGACATGCAGGTCTCCAATTATAAGCCAGCTGCTTTGATAATGGAGGCTAATTTGAGCTTTGGGAAGAAAAGCAGCAGAGTGCCTTTAACTAAAGGGTTGTTGCCGGCTGGCTTTCCCCTGTGTGAGGCCCAGCGCAGGCACAGCCCCATCTCGCTCTCGCCCCAGACAGACTTGAATCCGTGCCAGGCCTCTTTATTCTGTGGTCCAACTCTTAATCTGTTCCAGACCTTTTCAGTCAAAGAACTCCACTGTGAAGGGATGGGGTAGGGTGGAGGGGAGGAGGTGAGCAAGGCGAAAAAGGGGGAAGAAAGAAAAACGGAGGAACAGAGAGAAAATGCCGATGGGATAAGTATTCCTCCTTTTTAAGGTCCTAAAAGGTGGTGAGCAGCGAACAAGCCAGAAGTGTACAGTGACGGAGTTCAAAAGGGGGACTGGCTAATGACGATATGCTGTTTTCCATTTGGAAATGGGCTTCGGATGAGCCGCGAGAGAAAACATGCGAGATACTTGACTGGTTGAAGAAGACAGATTCCCTCTGGGAGTTTTACTGGAAGTCTTATTTTATTTAAAGCTGTTTGTCATGTGATGTTTTTCTGCCCCTGCTGTCAGGAATACTTAACCAGAACGGCTGGCACAGTAATGATTACACTGTTTTAAGATACTCAGTGTGATGAGGGGGAATTACATGCTGTTTGTTTTCTTTCTTTAAGGTTTCAGGATCTGAAGATTTTTGCTCGTGATTGCAGTCTAATAGTGGCATTAAAATATCACATAAGAGGAGAAGTTAGATTGTTATTTCAGATTAATGGATCTTGTGTTAATAATAAACTTTATTTGGATAGTTTTGATGGAACTAGTTCCAGTTAAATATGACTAAATTTGAGTGGTTGCACAGTGTTTTATTTGGAAATAAATTGATGGAGAAACGTGTAGTTGTATTTCTGTTTCTGTTTTACCTGAAAACAACAAAAAATGGTATTGGATAAAAGAGATCTATTAAAATTTGTAGCTGTTGTGTATTAACAGAATCCACAGACGGGCAGCCATGCACCTCTGATGTTGTCAGACTTTACTCAGAGCTCAGAGGAGAACAAGATGATAAAGCTGTGCTTCAATCACAGCCAGACTGTTTCTCCGTTGTCCTTATCTTGATGCCAGAAACACAACACCTTCCCTAAGAGCCTTTTTTTTTTTTCTTTTACTTGTTAAATCGAAAGAAGACAAATATTTACCTAGCCTTAAAAGGCTCTGTGCCCTGGTCCCACTGAGAAGTTCCCACAGCTGGCACACCCTCAGCTTTACCTGCCCCAGGTGATCTTCGGGCGTGATGACCAGATAAAGGGCTTGTGTTGCTGGCTCCCTGTGCTGCGGGAGTGCGTGAAGAGGACAAAAGGCAGACAGCATTAACTCGTCTCTTATCTGCTTGGCCCACCAGCAGTCAGCACCTGTATGTGCTGCTGACTTAAACCACAGATACGTGTGCACACACACTTTTTTTTTTTTTTTTAACCTGGAGTGGCTTCCTTTTTGAACCATCCCTCTGGCCCTGGAGTGAACCTGTCTCTCTCTCACAGATGTAACTCTCTAGTTTGATGTCACCAGCATTTGAGTGTGGTTTCTCCAGTAACGCTGGTTATTTGCTGTTTGGTCTGTGAGGGAGTCCTTGACTCGCTGGTGCAGCATAAACTCGGCTCCCCCTGAAGGAAAATTCCATTTAATTCCAGCTCTGGAGAGTTCTCACTTTTCTTTTTCTTTTTTTTTTCCTTTCTTTCTTTCTTTCTTTTTTTGATAATATTGCACTTTCTAGATTAGCCAGATCACTTTATGTGGGGAGAATGCTGAATCCAGAGATTGAACTATGCAGCTGAAGTCTGTAAATGACTACAGAAGTCAGGATGTTTTAAAAGCTATTTTGCATGTTTTCTTTCCCTTCAAAAGTAGTTGAGTTTTCTGAAATCCATAATTTAATATAACTCCTCTTCAAAGCTCAGGCCGTGTTAGTCCTTGCTCAAAAACTCTGTCATGAGGAGAACAACTAATGATGTCCTCATGGCGGCTGGGATCTAAGCTCAAAAGGCCTCGGTATCTACAAAAAGATAAGAAGCGGAGAGAAGTAACACGCTCTCTTGTGGATTCATGTTGTCGTCTCAGGGTGAGGGAGTCGGTGGCTCCGGGACTGTGTGTGTGCATGTGCTGGGGTGGGGTTGGTGTGGGAGGCTGTGTGGAGAGAGGGAGGTGGTTATGGAGGGGGGATAGATGGGAGGCAGGGCAGGGTGGGGCCACCAGAGCTTCCCAGGGAGAGCCCTTAGCCGGGGTTCATTCAGCTCCCGCGATAGTGTAAACAGTGATTGAATGGTGATGAGAAAGGTGCCGGGGCGGGCAGGACGGCACAGAGACGCAGTCCCGCATGAAAATTGTGCCACCATCAACGCTTTGTTTTGGTTCCTACCTCAATGCACAAACGGCACTTTTCATTGGCTCTGTTACTGTAACACCCCTTCCTCTACCGCCGGGATAAAAACAAGTGACCTACTTCGCATGCATACGATGCAGCATTACTTTGCTGTTTTTGTTTTTTTAAATTCATGTTTATTACACCTTCCCCCACTACAACAAAGAATAATAAACATTTTACTAGGGAACAGCTGTGTCTTCACTACAAACAGATTTGTACTGATATTATAAACATTCATTTAGCTTGCATGTGCAAAATGCAAATATATACCTGTCTGACAGAATCTTAACTTTGTAGTAATACAGTGTTTACATATCCGGATGCGGGTCTGTATGAAACCAATATGCCAGACTGAGAATAATATGCTCATGTTGCGTGCAATAAATCAGCCAACATGGATCCATTGGGCCGAGGGGAAGGAGGCCGTCGGTCTTGAGGGATAAGCTGTGATTTGTTTTGAAGGAAACGAAACACACAATGAAAGGATAAGTCATGACTGATGCAATGTACAAAACTAACAAAGCCTGTCTTAGTCAGTGAGTGGGAGGAGATCAGGTCTTACAGGAATAGTTGTTTCAGAGGCTTGATAGAAAACTTGTGCCGGGACTTCTTGTTTTACACAACCTGCCACGCTGGATTGTCTCTCCCATCGTCCACCTTGTCATCCAAAGTTACCAGTCTTGTTAAGTCACCTTTAAATGCAGCCAAGCATTAAAAAAGGGATGTGAGCATGTTTATGGCATGAGAGAAATCCTCTGTTGTTTTTTTTTTTGTTTTGTTTTTTTTTTTGTTTGTTTTTTTAACGTGGAGTTAATAAAGACTGACATTATCAAAGTGGTGTTAATCTTATAACCTGAAGTCCAAAAGACGGAAGTGCCTCCTTTATTGTGATGTTGATGGGTTTTTTTTTTTTTTTTCCATGTTTAAGCAATTATAAATTCTCCTCCTGGCTTTCATGTCTGCACAAAAAGGAGATTTTTTTTTTTTTTTTTAAAGAGACCATTCTGCAAACTCTATTCCCATTTTAGCATCTCAGCAGCTGAAATTCACTACACTTGTCAATAGCACCATTTACATGCAAGTGTCGCATTTAAAACTCTTGTTTCTTTGGCAGCGCTGAACCAGCAGAGGATCACCCAGAGTGCTCCGGTGAAACAGGGAGGTCAGATGCCTCCCAGCACCCACGGCGGAGTCATGGGAGGAAACAACCAAATGAGGCTGCAGCAGATCGAGAAGGAGAGACTCCGCCTGAAGCAGCAGGAGCTTCTTCGACAGAGACCACAGGTCAGCAGTCCATCGGTACTAAAACAAGACGCTGGACCCCAAACTGTTCACATTCTGAAAGAAAGAGACAACAATGAGTCTTGTTCCTTAATAACAAAGCATGCAATACTTCAATAGGGCTGTCAATGAGTCATAAGTACAGTGGTGGATCTTAAGCTTCTTTGATCAGTCTTTATTGTGCAACCACCGAGCAATGAAGTCTTGTGAGTCATCTGTGGTAACTTTATCACTTCCTGAGAGTGACATGTCAGTGCCGCCTACACAGGGTGGTACAGCAGCCTGTACTAGTTTACTCAAGGTTGTGTCATAACACCAGAAATGGTGCTTTATGATTATGAATGAGAGTGCTGGAGACTTTGTTTACCATGCTATTCACACAGGTTGTTTAAAGTTCACGGTGTAGGAAGTGACCCATGTATGTACAACGCACCAGACTGCAAGGAGAAAATGACTGCGTGACCTTTACTGAAAGTCCACAGAGATTATGCACTGCAGGCTTAAGCAACCAGGTTATTGTCGGTGTTTCTAGACTTTTATGTGCTCGAGGAGGCCGGTTCCTGCTGCAGAGTTCCAGTTTTTCTTTGCCATTTCAGAACCTTGAACAGATGTTTGCTTTTTCAAAGGTTTTGCATCCACGCTGTAAACAAGTTATTGCAGTGCATGTATTTTGTTTTGGTTACTTGTGGGATTTTGTGTGCACATAAGCACGATTTCGGGTAGAGACCATTAATTATGCACAAAAGGTAAGAAGACAAAAAGATGGAAAATCACATTTGGAGAAGGTCTGTTAAGCAGGTTGCTGGCATTAAATAGCAGTTTCTCCATTTCTTTCCTGGATTCTGTTAAATCAGAAAATCCTGGCAGGTCTTTCTGTTCAGAGTTTGGCATTTTACCCCTGTGCTTATGTGGGTTTTATCCTGGTACTCCGACTTCCATCCACAGTCCAAATACATGAAAGTTAGGTTAAAAGCGATTCTAAACTATCCATAGGAGTGAGTGTGAGCATGTGGGATTGTTGATATGTGGCCCTGCGATGGCCTGGCGACCTGTCCAGGATGTACCTCTACATCTCACCTGAAGAGATCTGGAATAGTCTCCAGGAGATCCCTGTGATCCTGAATAGGAATAGAAAGGTATAGATAATAGATGGATGTATAATTAAAAAGTTCTTAGTTTATTTATTTACAATTTAAGCCATTTCCATTCTAATTAATTTGGCAAAAATGTGTCAAAATATGAATGTGTAATGTCAGACAATTCCCACCACAGATATCCTAGAAGTTGATACAGATTCCTCAGATGCTTGTGAGGAAACAAAGTAGCAAAAATACTACAGGCCTGATGTTTTTGTACAAGACTGAGAGAGATTATCTCTTACAACGGAAGCCTGATTTATGCTTTTACGTGTCATCGTTATCGTTGCCGCCAACAACAACCGTTGCCGTTTCTGCTTATTCGTCGCTCTGTAATTACATTACCACGCAGCAGGTGGTGATGTTGGTTCAGTTTATTTCAAGTCATCATTATCAATCCCCAAAGGGGATCTTCAGCACTTTGGCATGCTGTGCTGACCTTTCTTTTGTCTATCTCCCATATGTACACACAAAGCATATCTCATGTGAGTTGGGTCTTTATATATCGCTAACTTTACTGCCATTGTAGAAATCTATCTCTTCCATCTGGCTTTAACAAAAAGCGACCAAAAAAAAAAAAGTAGTGGCTAATACAAAGAAAATCCTTTTGCTACCAAACAAACATTTATTACGTGGTGACGCAATGCATAGTAACATTTCCAGAAAGGTGCACCTCAGGGCGTAGGCTGTCATATAGTATCCCGTCGGTTAGACGCAGTAGCATAAATGTCCTCGAACTATTTCATGTGCAAGTAACGGTTTTCAGATTTTCTGAAACTGAAATTGTGGATTATCTTTTTGAAATCTTTATGATTGTAACACACAAGTTTGGACCGATTAAGCCTCTTATACTGATCACTGAAGGCATCTTTTTAGTTACAGGCTCAATTAGGAACACTTACTTAACTGGTTGATCATGAGTTTGATCGACAAATGCTTCATCAAGTCACCTAAGTTTTTATTTAATTTTATTTTTAAGTTCTGGCCTTTTTTTCTGGTTTGAACAGAGGATTTCACATATGTTTCTGTGAAATCACTAACATGATTTCACGCGAAGCACATCAACAGGCTGCCATTTTTGGAAAGTGGCATTAAATGAAAAATGTTGGCAGGCCGAAAATTCTTACTCATCAGTGTGCAGGAAATCCGACATCTGGTGACAAATTGGAAATTGAATTTCCAGTCTACAATCAAGGAAAACAAAACAGTTAGGAAAAACTGCATCAAGAAGTACCGCTGTGGAAATGGAAAAGTCGCTGCCCTATCAGGTTGCTCCCTACGATGCCATCAAACAACCGGTTTTGCCAGTTACGGGCTTATTTGGACAATCAGATTTAGTTAGTCACAACTGTGATATGAACTTCTGCGACTTCCAGTTTGGAAGGATCTTTTCTTTGGAGCTGTTAAAACAGTCGGATCTTAAGTGACGAGGCTGAAGCTCCACAGTGTCAAGAAGTAACTTATGCATAACAAAAACTTTTCTTGCTATCATTTTGTTAGTTTTCCTGTCTGACATCTCAACAGTGACACTGGTCAAGTCATTTGTCCTTCCCCTTCAAGACGTGGAGGGAAGGAGGTGACGAGGAACAACATGACTTCATATCCTCAACCTTATCTGATACAGCATATGTAGAAAACAATTGTCTCCAACTGTAGCTGTCCTTCATGTAATATGACACCTCTCAAGGGAAAAATGGAGAGCAATATTTTTCCAGTGTGCATCTTCCTTGGTTCTGCATCGTGACAGCAGGGGTTTCACACTGTTTCGGCACACTTTTAGGATTCTGCACCTGTGTATAATCAGTTTCTAAAGTTGAGAGATGAGATTGATTTCACTTCTGTGTTTTGCTCATCATCCACAGGAGCTCGCTTTAAGGAACCAGCTGCCCACCAGTATGGATCAAGATGGCAGCACAAACCCAGTGTCCTCCCCTATGGCTCAAGATGCCCGGACCATGACCGCCAACAGCTCTGACCCATTCCTCAACAGGTTAGTCTCAGACATTTGGGTGTAGTCTGTGGAGCAGACAGAGGAAATATCCCTCCGTCGCAGTATAGTCCGGTTCATGTCAACTGTTCTGCCAAGAGCTCCCTCTCCGGTTCAGCCTACCAGACAAAATTTGTCCTATTTAAGGGGACGCTGTGTGCTTTCTGCTGGGGTTTGAGCTCTGGTGATAGCTCTCTGAATTACACAAGTTATAAAAACAGAAGGCCAGTCTGTGGGCTTAACCCTCCTCACACGGCAATGACTCATGCAGAGGAGCAGATCTGTGGTGGAGTCGACTGCGCAATGATGACCTCTAGTGGATAACGGTGGTAATACAAAGTGCTAGAACTTTTCCTCAGAACTAAAATGGTGATGCAAGTTGTAAAAATATTTAATATTTAAACTCATATGTTGTGCAAGCTTCCATAATTTAAATTGGGAACTTGTGAATTTTTGGACTGAAACTAGATCAGATGCAGCTGCCATTATGAACGAACGGGAGGATTCTCAGACTGTCAACGCTGCTCCACGGCCTTCTGGGATGTAGTTCCCAGCTGTAGTCCTTCTGTGAGGGGCAAAATGAGGAAAGAGCTGAATACCAAGCAGGCCATGAGAACATGTGGTCCAGTCAGTAGACAGGCCAACCTAAACTCCTCTCCTCCCCCTCTCCTGCTTTCACTCCCCCGCTCTCACAAAGACTTCATTCATGCTGCCTCTGCCATATTCTGCCTACAGATTTTTCTGCTAATTACTATAGGCTTGTCAAAAGTCTTCTTTTCTCCCTTTGTCACTGCTGTCCTGTTCGTTTTTATTCTTTCCCCCCAGCCCCTCTAATCCACAGTATAGGGTGAAAAATAGAACTCAGTGTCGCGTTTGTGAAAGATTTGTGGAAATCGAAATAAGCGTCTGAATGTGTATCTGTGTAAAAGGTCCCGGAGGAAACTCAGGACACGCTTGTACTTTTCATTGTCTAATTAATACCACATCTGAGAGAAAGCCATTAAACTTGGACAAAGGGATTCTTGCAGCTTTCTGCTTGATTTAAATTGTTGTTGAGTGTCTGTAACCCAGATTTCCTTTTTTTCTCTCTCTGTCTTTCTCTTTGCCCCTTTACAGCGGGACCTACCACTCCAGGGATGAGAGCACAGACAGCGGCTTGAGCATGAGCAGCTACAGCGTCCCTCGTACTCCAGATGATTTCCTCAACAGTGTGGATGAGATGGACACAGGTGAGTTAGTTTTCAGAATCTCCCATCCCATTATCTGTTTTTTTTTTTTTTTTGTCTGGGGGGGATTGAAGTAGAGTGGGTAGTGTTTTTGTTTTTAACTTATGCTGAATTTCTTTCCTTTTATTTATCAGGCGACCCACTCGCTCCCTCCATGGCAACACAGCCCAGCCGTTTCCCTGACTACCTGGATGCTATCCCGGGAACAGACGTAGATCTGGGCACCCTGGAGGGCGAGAGCATGGCGGTGGAGGGCGAAGAGCTGATGCCCAGCCTGCAGGAGGCCCTGAGCTCTGACATCCTCAACGACATGGAGTCCGTGCTGGCAGCTACCAAGATCGACAAGGAAAGCTTCCTGACGTGGTTATAGAGGACACGCCGCCCTCCTCCACTCCCTCCCTACACTCTGAACTTCTGCCTGCTCTAATCTGTGAAGGATTCATAGATGCTTCTTACAGGACATTTCAGCAAGCCTCTCTGGACTTTTGCGTCTCTCAGCGTGTAAGGCCAACCTCCTTTCAGGCAGTATTGTTCTGTTCTTTTCCACTGGTGTTTTATCTCTTAAATTTGTCTGTGTTTTCAAGGCTGGCCTATGAGCAGACAATTATGCAAGGGTCCCCCTAAACCTTTCACAGGTCCTGTCAGTGAATCTAGGGCTTATTTACCCAGAGCAAAGCTGAATCGGACAGATACATGCGCTCTTCTGCGAGGACTGCCATTCTAGCTCATAACCAACTCTCTGGAGCCTCTTTCTTGCAGCACAGCATGAAGCAGCACTACATAATTGTGTTTGGGACGACTGCATTTAGTTAAGTAGCTTTATATTTGGCCTCAAAAGTTATTCTTTCTTCTTACAAGCCTGAGAAACCAAAAATGATGTATTCGAAGCATAACGAACAATACTGATTTGGAGTAAAGGTAATGCGAGGCCCAGTTTTGGACACGTTGGTTTGAAATTTTTGGACGGGTGGGTGTTTTTGGGGGGTTGGAACCTGGGGACCGACCACATCGCTGCTTGGCTGTGCCAGCAAGTCTAAGTTAAACCTTTTGATAGATCAAGTGCCTTCAGTTGTATTTTTTAAGACGCGAGCAAAGCAAACAATTACCCAGTTTCAGTTCTGGCTGTGATCATAACTACCAGCCACGTATTCCTCTAATGTTCACTTATTAGAATTATATTTTATTTTATAAACAAAAGGTGATTTGGGGATTTTTTTTTTTTAAACCCTAGCTTCTTTGTATCTCAGTCTTATCCATGCCTAACTCACGATTTGTTTGACCTTTTTCATATTATCTTTAGTTTATCACATAAGTAGCTTAGATCAAATGGCATTTTGCTTGTATTTTACTTTCATAGATGAGTTTAAACCTTTTTAACAGGGTCAACTTTTATTGCAGCAATGTCACTTCAAGCTTTAGTCTGCCAGGACTTAGATTTTACTGATTCTTTTGTTTTGCTTTACTACATATAAATATATATAAATATATTATAAAAAAACATGATTAGTGTTGTATTGTTGTTGATCACAAGCAGCTCTTACCATCTCTGCTAAATATTAACCAAAAAGGCAGATCTCTAGGCTCAGCAGAAACTAGAGCTCTTCGATCAATCCAAGCTTGCAACGTGATACAGAACACACGAGTCAATGTTGGAAACGTCTTCCTAAAGAGGGAGCTGCAGCCTCTGCGCGATGCTGTGTCGAGTGTTTTAAAGTGAGGTTTTTAAGACTGCAGTTTGGACAAGGTTAAGCAGGTTGTCAAGGGTAGCGAAAAGGGTCCCGGGTTTGACTAACGGCTGAGAGTTACACACATCTTTTTAATTTTTTTTTTTTCATTTCTTATGGAAGATTTTAGAAAACAATCAGATACGAGTCAGGAATTATTGTGGCATATTCCAAAGAGGTTTTCTTGTCATGACACTAATGGTTTTTACTTCCATCTTCAGAGTCCAGAAAGCGTGTGATTTGTTAATCAGCCTCTGTGTGAACAAACTGTATAAGCTAATGAAATGATTTGTGTATGTTTTTAAGTGTCTAATGGAGACGTCTGAATAGATATAACTGAGATTTTTTTCTTTAATCTTTTTTTTTTTTGGTTTAGATGGTTATTTTGAGTGACTAATCCTGATTTTTTTTTTTTTTTTTTTTTTTTTTTTTTTCCTAAAGATGAGGTTTTGCGAACAGAGAAACAAGCAATTCTCCCATAAGCGCTCGCATGTTTACATACTTTTGGGGAAACTGCTACAGCCGCAGTGGAGACAACACACTGAAAACACTCTGAAAGCCGTGTTATGTTGATGTTTACACAATCACTACACCTGTGCATTACCGCAGTAACCTTTGATTAATCCGCCTGCTGTGCATGCCCTTGGTTTTAGGCCTCGCAAGATGTCACACTGATTCTGATGCCAACAGACAGTAAACTGGTAGCATTAACTTGATGGAACACTACACATATATACATGTATGTATTTTAGAATAGAGAACATGAACAATTTTCTTTAATTCTGTGTGAAAAACCTTTTTTAACTGATCATTAAATCATACATTGATAAAGAATTGAAAAGATGAACAGTGTTGGTGAGAACAATGCAACTAAAGTAAGTGGTACACCACTGTGCTTGTATTGCACGGCTAGAGTTTTCATTTTAATACAATGATGCATTTTGTCACAAAACTGATTTTTATTCTTACGTAGTGTGTAATTGTCAGAGCATTATCACCCGTTGACTCATTGTAGCAGTAGAACTAATCAGAAGTTAAAGGATTTTGTATTTAGAGTTTTTCTAAATGCACATGAAATGAATTTATATTCAGTAATGTGTTCATTTTTGATAGATATGTGCATGTGTTTTAGAACAATAAATTCTGTTACATTATATCCTTCTCCATATGATGCTTTTAAATTGGCCTCAAATAAAGTATATACTTTGTGGTAATTGTTTAAGTTGTGTGTTGTTCACAAAATTAACAATGTTTTTTTTTGTAGAATTGATGTGTAATTTTCTCAGCTACTCCAAATGATAGTGTGTCACATGAGTACATAATTTCATACAGGTATATGGAAATTACTTTTTAAAACTTTTGTATTCGGATTGCAGTTCCTGCTGTTGACCACCAGGTGGCACTATATAGTTCAGATCTGAAATACTTTCACGTTTATCTATCGATGTATGAAAATGCCGATATAAAAAGGTTTGCATTACTTTTTTTCTTTTTTTTAAACGAAGCTTTTTAGTGGAAGGTAAGCAGACACGGTTACATTTGTCTGGTGGTTCTTCACATAAAGCAGACAAAAGAAAAGGAGGAGGAGTCTCGGTAATGTTCCTAGGAAACTGCAGGGTACGATGACGTCTCAAGAGTATCGAGAACGCTTGGTCTAAGTTGTTATTCATGGACCCGCCACTAGGGTAATGATCAAAAACACAAAGCTAAAAAAACAAGCAAACAAAACCCAAGACCAAGATGTTTTGCTAATCTGAAGTGTCCTATCAGCTAAATCCTACTGAACATCTGAGGAAAGAGCTAAAGGATGGAGTCTGGAGAAGAAACTCTTCAAACCTGAGACGAGCTGGAACAGTTCAAACAGTTTACTCATGAGGAATGGAACAAACTACTGTAAACGGGTGCAGAAGTCTCACCGAGTTACACAAATCACTTGACTGCCTGCAAAAAAATATTAAGTTGAGGGTCCCATCATTTTAACTCAAGCCAATTTCATAACTTTGATTTTTAAGTCATTCTTCTGAACCATAATTCAGAAGGAATGTCTTATTTTGTCATTATTACTTTTTTCAGTTTAAAGGTATTTCACTGACCATTGCGGGACATTTCTTTCTTTATTGAAAGCGTATGAACAAATTTGTCCACAAGTGTGTCTTATATCCAGAATGACATCTCAGAACACTTCCCTTCTGTTTCAGTTTCACTCTTTGATAACATAATCTTTCTCCAGTCAGAACCAGTTACATTCACCGAGAAAAACATTAACATAGATGTTCTCCGTGTCCACGTTGAGAAGCTTGGCAGAGTGCCTTTTGTTGGCTGACAATGTTTCTGCTGAATAACTTTTAAGGCAAATTACCACAAATGAGTCAGACCTCCCAACTGGACTCATTGCTGGCGTGTGTGTGGGAGATGTCCACGGGAACATCATTTTTCAGAACCTGCTGTTAAGCTGATGGCGGTAGTATAACAAATTATGAATTTGATTTGGATTACAGTGTTAAAAGATATTGACAGTAGTTACTCAAAAATCTTTACTCTGACATAATCGTGTCAGTGATGCACACATGGACTGAATTTAATCCCCCGGGGGACAAGAAAAAAAAAGCGATGTAGCCAGGATACATCTTTCGCTTACCTTTGTTCATGAATGCCAAATGTTGACTGGATATTCAACTCACATTTTTGCCATGTTTCTAAAAGATATCCTGAAAAGTGAAAGAGCCAATGCAGAAAATTTCAATAAAAGAAAAGTCTACTCAGAGGCTTTAAACCATTTAAGAACCCATTTAAGAAAAAAAACATTATCAGGTAACATCTCCAAAATAAAAGTTCAATTTGTTTTTAATTGATTTTATCAACTGAGAGAATTTTAAAGAATATAATTTAAATAACACAGTGAAATGAATTTAAATGTACTCTATGTACAGATATTAAGAATTTTGTCATATCTTTTAGGTTTTGGAAAATGATAAACTACAACAAGATACATCTGGATTCTATTACAATATTTTAATAAAACAGTTCCATCTATGGGGAAACTTTACTTATAGACAATTCCAAACAAAATGCTTCATGAAGAACACAAATATCACACTTTATTCAAATAAATTTTATTAATTACACGTATTATAATGTCTAATTGCTATCCCAAATATTATTAAATATCACATGAGAAAAATAATGGTTACATTTTTCAAACTGCATTGAAAACTACCACAGATGAAAAAACTGAAGCACTCAGGAGGAAACATCTGCCGGAGCGAGATTCTGCGCGTGGTGACAAAACTTCAGAAGGAAAATAACACGCCATGCTCAACTGTGCATGACGATTGAAGAACTTAAAGCGGCCTGGCTTTAAAAGCAGCACAGCAATGTTTTGTTTTCACAGTGTGAATTTGGTTTTTAACCCTAAAACGACAGCACAAAAGCATGAAATAAAACCCATAAAAACAGTGACTGCAAAGAAAAGGCAGTTTCTTGGTTTACATATCATGAACAAATATGCAGAGTTGTGAGAATGAAACACACATTCTTTTCACAGTAAATACGATACAAAACAGTTCAGTATACTTGGATAATGAATGAGTTTATAAAATTTCTATTTTGACAAATGTTATCCCTTTTACCTAGCATAAATGGCCTTGATAATTTAAGATGCAGAGTCATCAAATTCACGAATGGCTGCCCAGAATCTCATCCAGATTTATGTCTTTCATCCAGTCATCGTTCCCGGATCCGGATTTGAGCAGAGAGTCAATGAAGTCAGAGTCTGCATTGATTCCCGGGACTGTGTTGTCTCCCTCAGGGAGGAAGTCAAAGGTGAGCCGGTTGGGTCTGTTATTCTGGTAACCGCCGGAGGTGGGACTGGCTTCTGCGAAGTTACCTGCTGGTACCCGCTGCTCAGGAGACGTCTGGCTCAGGTTTCCCACCGGCGATGGAGAGCCCATCATTGCTTGACTTGATCTCGGACTTGGATCTCTAACTGACGGGTTCAGAGGGAGCCTCCCGATGTCTGGTGCTACCTGGTTAGGGGGCCCGACGTGCCTCTGTTGGTAAGGGTGGTTTGGCATGTCCTGCACACCCTGCGACTGAAGCGGGTTGGGAAGACGCCTGACACTGAGTCCAGTTGTCACTTGCTTATTGGCTGAGCCCCAGCCAACACTGGCATTTGTCATCAGTCCTCCCAGACCCTGTCCTGGCAGCCCAGAGGAATGCAAGTCAGCTGCTCTCTGATGCTGTACACCTGTTATGTTGTTCATCCCAAAGGACTTCCCTTGCGTGCCGGGCTCCAGGAACCTGGGCTGACTTTGATTCAGACCAATACGACTATGACTGTTTTGCTGCTGGAACTGGCCGATACAGGGACTCTGATGAGAGTCCGTTCCCAGACAAAATCTGCGCTCCAGCGATGAAGAACTCATCTTTGGAGCAGACCCACTCGGGAGGTGGCAGGAGATGGACTGTAGGTTATTCTCAGGACCACTGCTGGGAGAGTGGGAGGAGTTTTGACCTAAAGAGATACCAAACAAAAACTGATTAACGCTGGGATTACTTGACAAAATGTAAAAACTGAAAGAAAACAGTGAAGTACCTGTGAAGATGTTTCCTTGCTGAACTCCTGCCAAGCTTCTTGCCTGTTTGTAATCAGGTGGAGGTCTTCTAAGATGTCTGCTGAACTGATCATGTGTGTTGTCTTTGTCCTATAGGAAAACATAAAATTATGACTGATTATATAAATGAATCACTTTGAACAGCTCTCAACGTCTGGAGCTGCTTGTTTTTCTTGACGATATGAAGTTGTAAAAGCAGCTTACTGTGTTGCTGATGGTGTGCTGCTGCTGGTTGAGTTGCCTTTGAATGGCCAGGTGTTTGGCTGGACCTTTCTGCTGGTTGTTGGGTGCTGAGGGCCGCAGCTGTGACTGGGCTGACATGACTCCTGCGTTCCCATTAGCGGACACCCTTGGACCATTAGGAACACCCTTTGAGGGAGAAAAACAGTGTGTTTTTACACCAGCCTCTGCTCCTTTACATTTTTTAGTAATTTTTCTCATCTTTGCTGAGAGCCATGAAGTTCTCATAAAACACAGAAGAAAAACATTGCAATGACTGAAGTTGCCCACTAGAGGGCAAAACACCACTAGTCATCACCTATCTCTGTCAAAGATGCTATTCAGCCTCTAGAATGTGGTCAAGGCTACTCCCTCTGCAGATGAAAAAGGGAGACTTGGAGAAAGGCTTTTTTTGGAAGGGGGGAGAGCGAGTCCTCCTCAAGGCCTGCCTCTCCCTTGATAATTGTGTCTAAAGAGAGTGGGAAGAATCCCTGAGACAGCAGGAAATGTGTGCCGATGGGAAGTTCAGCGCCAGCACCATGACTACCTACATTTAATAAGCTCCCCTTTACTGATCACTGTGTTATGTTTGGAAAAGAAGCATTCCATCCTCTGGAAACCCATTTGGCTCATGACACTGCTGCTGATTAAAGTGTTGTAGTCGCTCAAATTTAACAGAGACGTCAACACTGTGGCTCCTTGTTTGAAGTCTTGTCTTCATCATATGCTTTGTAGATAAGCTTTCACGGGTGTTTGAGATGTTATACGTCTCGCTCTGCATGTTTTCTTAAGCTTTTCCAGGCAGCTGTGCAGACTGTCCAAGCGCTCCAAGTAAAACTCGTCCTTCATGTGGACACAAGGACACCCGCGCAATGCTCAGGCTTCTCCCGAGTGCAAGCATTCGTCACGAAGGAGGTTAATTTACTCCGAGTCCAAGTCAACACAAACAGCGTAATGCAGTGTCAGTCATTTTCTTGACTTAAAATGTTTCCCCGGGTGAAATAAAGTAGAACCCAACAGCAGATTTAGGGAAAGCTGTTTGAGGACAGATGGTTTTCCGAGGATGAATATCAACATGGAAGTAACTTTTTAAACCATTTAAGAATAACTGAGAACTGAGAGTATCAACACATGTGTGGATTTAAGGGGAATGGTAATGATGGGCTACAACTGTGAGATAAGAAAAGGAATGAGTTTGAAAGTCATCACAAGTTACAGGTTGTTTCATAAAAGCTAATATTTGCTTTTGCTCATTGAGTTCAACCATCACAACAAACCAAACCTGGCAGTAAGGTTATCCAGTGAGTGAAACATCAAAGCAGGTTTCTCCTGTTGCCCTAGAAAGTGGAGTGACTTTGATTCATCGTCCCTAGTCCAGGATTGTAAGACCTGGCGACAATCACAAGCAAACAAAAACCCAAGAAGGGGTGTTTGAGCGAATACAACTGAGTAATCCCCTCATCCCGATGTGTCATAAAGCTGTTTTCCATGTTTCCCCCCCACTCTCATTCTTCACAGGCTTGTTGTAAATGAATACCACATGTGGTTCGAGCTCCAGAGAGAGGGAGCAGAGTGATTTAGTCTCCCATCCTGCGGCAGTGCAGGCAGCTGACAGTGTTCCAGGCCCGGCCTTGCCGGCTCTCACACTACACTTCCCCTGTCTGGTCTCAGGATGCTGTCCCCGGGGAGCGCCTCGGCATCTAGGCTTGGCAGCAGCTCCCTTTCCCAGGAAACAAGCACTCCCTCCACATAACTGCTGGAGTGACCTGGTAAGTTTAAGCTCTGTGGTTCTGTGAAGGATGTGGAACCACAAGATTGTCAGTAAAAGTTGGGAAAACTTTATTAACTGGAAGTAACATAACTGTGTATATTTAGTTGATGCTTGAGGTTTCATTCCTATTCTATTATTTCTCTCTTTTTTTTTGCATCACAAGTCTGCACCCAGATTAAAAACATGGATGTTTTTTTCCTTCCTTTTTATGTGACATTTATTGCAACTTCGCATCTGTAAACATTTGGATACTGTGGGGTCGTACAAGTTTCATGCTATTTTTGAAAGGTGTGTGTTCTGTTTGTTAAAGCTGCAGTAGGAAAAACAAATGCTGTCTGATGTCTCCACTTGATCTAACCCCGAGGCTGCATCCACACTAGTCAGTATCAGTTCCAAAACAGAAATGAGCTGCATCCACACCACCATTTCAGCTCAGGGTCGGAAAAGCTTTCCATTCGGATGGCAGTACTGTAAATGCTTATCAAGCAGCCATCCGTGCTCACTGGACATGTGCAAACAATTGAAATCAGGCTGAAAACTCCAGTGGAAATAACCTTTGCTGCAGATTGTTTTTGTAATATCTCATAATGCCTTTTCTCCTACACATGTGGCCGATTTCAATATTATTATTAAATCCAGACTTTGTCTTAAAATTGCAGATACAAAAGACAACAAAGTCAGCTGTGCCTACTGTTCTGCCTCTAAGTTGTTGTTCCATGTTGTCAAGATACACCTGTGTGATCTCTTCTGGTGATGCCTGCATGATGAAGGATCGGTGAATCTGTGTGTGTGGGGGGGATACGACGTGACCCAGAAGCAAATCTCCGCAATTATGTCATTGTTTCCAAATGATTGTGGTTCCGTCCATCCGCATGACACTGCTCCAGCTGCATTTACAAAATGAAACTGCAGCACATCAGTGGTTCTGTTTTCCAGGGCTGAAATCGCCGGAGAACTGTGGATGTCGGCCAGAACAGAAACAAAGATATGAGTGAGTAGCCTGTTACCTACCCATTCACTATCGACAATGAATGAAGTAAATGAGGAAGTATTTGTCAAATGTTTGAATACAAAATGTTAAAATATTTTACTGAGCACTGCAATAGTAAACATCATGAATGTAACTATTGACAAATCTGGGAAGGATACATTGTGACCCCCGAGAGCACAGTGTATCCCATGGAGATGCATGCTCACTTGCAATAGTTACATTACAAATGTAATTGTTGCAACGCAGTGTTTCTCTTTAAGCAGAACTGTCCACTAACCACAGTAATTAAGGCCCACGTTTATGGCAAACATAAAGCTTTATTCATAGAGAGAAATGTCTGTATATACTCCTTTGTTGTAGGATTTATAAGATCACTTGTGCATCTCTTTTTGCATGTGCAAGAGCCTAATCCTCACTCACATCTGTTTGGTTAGGGTTAGGGTTAGGGTTAGGTGAAACCAGGGTAGGTCAATAATAATGCAACAGTAATGAAGAAAAACTAGTGTACTAAACAGAAAACTCAGGCACTTCTCAGTGAAGGAGAGAAAAGGAAATCTGGCATTTCAGCTCTGGAATCATGAGTGGAAAAAAAACTGTTTAGAGAAAATATTAAATTATCTATAAAATCTGTAAGTCCAGTTCGAAGGATCTTGCTGCGAGGTGGGAGCGTGGGGTGGGAGGGTGGTGTTGTTTTACAAACCAGAGGCCAAGAATCGCATCACTTCACAGTAAAAACAGTAGCAGGGCCACAGAAAGCACATCAGCACAATAACAAAAGAAACAAACAAACAAAAAAAAACGCATAGCCTGTATAGAAGGTCAGCTGTGTGTGGAGATGATCAAGAGGGAGATGCAGATGTACAGATGGAGCGTAGTATCTTGGCAGTTTTCTTGGAAATAACAGCCTCCACAAATCCAAAGTGGCTTCTAAGCCAACTAACATCACGATGGACCACGGTCCATCCATGGCTGCTACGCACAGCTGCAGCTATGAAACAGCATTCAGCTGCATACAAATAAGAGTATAGCATCTAATGAGAAACAAAACCAGAAATAACTATTACATGAATCTGGTTACCATTGTAGATAGCTGCTTCACCACATCAAACTTAAATGACTTTAAAAAATATGTGTACACATGATATGAAGAATGCACAAGTGGGTACATTCTGCCTTTATAAATACCATTTTCTGTATTTTTCCTGTTTTCTGTGTCAGCACAAGGTTTGTTAATGCTTAAGCATCCTTGCCAGCCTCAAACAAGACATACTTAAATCAGCATAAAGGAGTTTCTATTTTAATTAAAGGAAACATTAGAGGAAACAATGTCCAGCTCTGGTGGTCTTACATCCCTGCCATCACCAAAAACCACTCAGTCACTCTGGACTCTTGTGAGTCCTGCGAGTGCCTTGGTCTCTTGTATGACCACATAGCGTGTCACACCCCAACAATGATGGGGCTAGCTCGCAGAGCGACAGCGGGCATCATGACGGAGAGACTAGAGAAAATAACAGTGACGGGAGAGAATATGGGGAGTAACCAAGTAAGAGGCCAAACGAAAGTAAATCTTCTTAGCTAAAGAGTCTAAAGGTTCCTTTGTTTCACCAGAACCGAAAGTGCAAAACTGTTTCACTTCCTTTTAATGACAGAGCACCGAAAAAAGCCTGCAGCTAGAGGGTGCATCAATGAATGGGAGCGGATGAGACTGAACAGATAAAATAATCATTTCCACCCTAATGAAGGTAGAAATCCTCAATTTTATTTAAGTTTTAATAAGTATAGCACCGATTAGGAATGCATAAATTAAACAATTTCTTTTGTTTTCATTTTGAAGGGTAATTATTCTGTGACTACAGCAGGTTATCTCATATCTGAGCTATGCAATTTGTTTCTAACAACTACAGTGTTACCACAATAAATAAAAATACCCCAAAGCAAACATTAGTTATGGGAGTATATCTCCACTGACCCCCTCTCTTCCCCCAGAGGCGACTGGAAGTCCTGACACTGAAACAGCTCCCATAAAATAGGTTCTTGTCCTGCTTTAAAGGGAATGATGAAATTCTTTTTGTTTGTGGCTTCAAAATTACACGGACTCACAGCGGTGGGTGTGAATTTTGACGTGATTAATTCAGGATCTGTTAATGAATCCACCAGCAGCTTTGAACAAAAGCAAAAACGTGCGTATATTTCACAGTTTTAAAAACAGGTTTGCAGCTCCAGTTGTTGGGAAGAAGCCCACTGCTTGTAGCAAGTGTTACACCGGGGATCAAGGGATTCTTTGAGGACCCTTATTTCTCCTGCATTACTAATTCAGTTCGCTGTGGGGAAGAGACTTTGCTCTTTTTTTCTTCTCTCTGAGCCGTCCCTTCCTCATTAGCTGGAATTTTAACCCCGTCCCTGCTGGCTGGAAAAATACAAATAACATTGTCTGCATTTTTTTTTTTTTTTTTTACACTCACGCTTTAAAATGAAAAGGTAGCTGTTGTGTCCTTTCCGTAACTTTTGCACCACCATACCCCAAGCATCATGTTTGCATATGTAATTTGCTCAAAATTAAAATATTCATTAAAATTCAAGGTCACTTAGAAACTTGTTTCAAACCTTTACTCTTCATGAGCTCGAATACAAACTCATATCAGAGGTGAGTGAAGATCTTCTGGATTTTTGAAAAAGTTTGCCTTTTTAAATCAATTTTTTTTAGAATCTATTGAAATCATTTTCATAACTTCATAGTTAGCTACTTACATGCCACCACCTGCCTCTTTATCTTTACACAATGTTTTAATCTTTATCTTTACAGAATATTTCAGTAACTAGAAAAATGTTATCTGAGTATGAAGCTTGATGTTGTCTTTTATAATACTGATATTATAACTAATGCATACACTAATATAGCTCTTACTTTTACTTCCGATCAGCTTCACTGATGCATTGTGTCTTCATTTGTTGCCAAAAAAATTTGGATTTTTTTTTTTAAATTTCCACCCTCAAATTTGAATGAAAAACACCTGATGATGAAGTAATGTAAAGGGATTTAAAATAAAAAACAGGAAATATCTCCCTATGATATGGCATTTTAGCACTACATTTGAAACAGATAGTTTTAATCAGTTGCACTTACATTAAGACTAGAACTCTGACTGCTTATACGGTGTACAATAAAAATGGTTTCATGGTAAAACTGACCCACTTTTATCTACGCGTGATTGATTTGTTTGTCATCCCACCTTGTTTACTTCAGTGTTTGTAAAACTCCCCCCACCCCACCTCCTCCTCTCACCCTTCCCCAGTCACTCAAGCACTTCCCTTGATCTGCAGAGTTTACGAGAGCTCTCTTGTGCGCTTCACATTATCATTTCACACAAAGACAGTTACAGATACTGTTGGTGCAAGAAAAAAAAATGAAAGAAGGGACAGTCTAAATCTCCCCAATCATAACAAATCAGTAATTCAACCTCCGGCACCAGGCTAAGCAGATTACTGTCATTTTCCACCACTTGTCCCTTGTAGCGAACAACCTCCAATTAGCAAATCCCGCTGTGCATATCTGTGCCCTGACAGGGAGCCACCATGACAAGCAGAGAAATTATAAGTCCTGCATGTTAATTTACCGTGCTCTGGCAATCTGTGTCATCGTCAAAACACTTTCAGGGAAAACGCATACTGAGGGGGGGATGACAACAGCAACATTAACAAGAACAATACAGTCCTCAAACAAAAGGTGTTGCATTATAGCTTTACTACCACACGTTCTCGATCCCGACGTGTCACATATTGACACTTGATCACCGGCCCTTCCCGTCTGTCTTTAGCACACTGGGTACGGCTTAACCATCATTTCTGACGCAACAGGACCTGCTCGGCAGCTGCCATTTCGACCATTTGGGGCAAGAGGAAAACATTGTTCTGTAGTTTTATTTGACATGTATAGCACTAAATGTATTATCTCCTTTCAAACATAATCAGATCAGTTGACCTGGGATGTTTGGCGCTACTAAACTTAGCTTATATTGTCACCATCATTTTTTCCTTCTGTGTAGTAATAAACATTTTAATGAAAACCCGGCAGCTCCATGAGGATAATTGTGCACGTTAATGGCATGAATGATAGCAAAAGCACTGGGTGTTGCGGTTAAAAGGCCAAATTCAGTTTGAAAAGTTCAGTAGATTAGCGTTTACCTGTTGCTGCTGAGGCAGTCTGAATGGCAGCCCTCCAGAAGCCGGCTTGGTTTGGAGACAAAGAGCTGCTGTTGATGACATCTGTTGGTTCTGGAAATGGAGCGCTGAATGTGGCTGATTCTGACTCGGTGATGGGGACTGTTGCTGTTGCTCTGTCTTAGTCACTGGGCTTGTCATGATGGACATGGGCTGGCTTGCAGAATGGGGAGTCTTAGGGCTGAAGTGCAATGTGGGCTTGCTGCTGAGGCTCTTCATTTCAAACTGTTGGGATCCATTGTGGCTGTTGGACTTGAGCAGGCAGTTGCTGAGGCCTTTGTTACTGGACCCAATCCTCTGCTGGTTCAATGGGTTAGAGCTGGGGACTTTTTCTTGGGGAAAGGTGCTGGTGGTGGAGTGGCTGCTCACGGCAGAGGCCCAGCTGGTCATTCCCACAGGCGGTGTTTGGTGGTGGTGATGGAGAAGAGAACTTGGCTGTTGCTGGTTTGCTGCCATCTGCTTGAGCTGCTGTGCATGGGATATTTCTGGCCAGCAGGGCATGGCTCTGGGGTGCCCGGCCTGGGCGTTAGCTTTCTGTGATGTGTTGGTAGAGGAGGTGCTGGTTAGTGTGAAAGAGGGACCTGCTGAGGCTGGACGAAGCTGTGACGAACAAGCATGAAGCTGGCCAAAATCTGGAGAGTTCTCCGTCTTTATTGGCTTCTCCATTAGGGAGCACAGACCGGCAGCTGCTCCTGCTGAGCTTGGCCGACCTAGATCTAAACTAAACGTATCATCCTGTTTGAGCATCTTCTCAAACTCAGGATCATTCAGTGGGGGCACTGACTTTGTCAGTTCATCAAACAGATCCTGGAGCTCTGGATCAATCTGACCCTCACCTTCATCTTTGAAATCAAAAATCATCTCTGAGTTTGACTGACCACAAGACTGGATCTCCATGGGCTCCTTTTTCATTTCTTTCAGAGTCATGTTGAATATGTCAGACCCCAACGCGTGGGGCATCATGTAACTCTTTCTCTGCATGCCAATGGCCGAAGACGGCTGCAACGAATGGGGCTGGGTTACATTATGGCCGCACGTAACATGTTCCAGACCACCAGAGTCCACGCGGACACGTTTAAAGTCAGATCCAGCAAAACCACAGGAGAGACCGTTCTGCTTAAGCACATGTCCTGGTGCATTTCCCTCAATCTTCCTTCGCAGAGATCCTTGAAGCTGAAACATAAAACACATTGGAGTCACTCTCTGGAAATATACATAAAAACCTCATTTATTGACCTTCACCTCTCTCTTATTTCATTTAATTATCATTTATGGCATAACAATGATCAAATATGACCAGCAAACTTCAATACTTATGTAACCTGGAAAAGAAAAGACCTCAGAAAGAAAGCGATTTTCCTTTAAAGATTTCTTTTGTGGAAATTTGAGTCAAGACAACATTTCTGAAAAAGTTCTACTTCATTCTACAAAATAGCTATTTAAGCATAAAAATCCCACAGAAAAATGTAGTCAAAACCTGCAAACACTGGTTATTTTACCAGGTTGTAAAATTAAGAAAAAAAACCCTTTACTATCGAGAAGTTTCATTCACTGGAACCAGCACACAACTGCAATGATGTCTCAAGTCTCTTTCTGGCATACAGTACTCGATCCAGTCAAATCTCTTTGTAAGACCACGGAAATTAATTCCGATAACACATGCAAAACTTAACAGTTTTATTTAAACACTTGCATTGCAGCAGTGAGGCAATGGAAATGTTTTCTGATATAATGTAGTTTGATTGCAGTGGATGGAAAGAGAAGATAGTTAGGAATCTGATACAGTCGACAGACCACAGAGAGAACAATAGGGTCTTTGTCTGTTTCCCTCATTTGCATACATTATATTTTCCACCATTGTGCTTCGTTAGATAGCAGAGTTTCTCCTTTGTGGCTGAGATTCTGCTTAACATGCTGGTGCAGATATCTGGTTTCCTTTTGTCCTATTCTCATGCCTGCATTTAGGTATCAACATGGCCCTGACTCAAAGCACTAACCAATCTAGAAAAAAAAACTGAAAATGTCCACATTTCTAATATGTGTGCATTTAACCTCACAAAAAAATTACATGAATTCATGTTTTAGGAGTATGGTAACTTATTTTTGAGATTTTCTCTTAATTTGAGCATATGAGTACATAAGAACATCAGATTGAGAAATAAATTATGGCAATTGTTCACACACAAGTCTGATTATTTGACCACATTTTAATTTGGATCCTGTGTGGAAACAAAATGGCTCTAGTTGTACACCAACCTGAGAACATGAAAGCAGTATCAGTGTGTTGTCTACTCCTCTCTGGGAACAAATTTGAGTCACTTCAACCTGCTGGCAAACAGTACATTAAATATGATTCACAGCCTGAGGGTTGGACCGAATCCTGCGCCTCGCTACACTTCTACTCCGTTCATGTCTGTATTACCTCTGCTAATGCTCTAACAACAGTTCAAAGACAGATTTACACATTTAATCATGGTGCAAATGTGTTTGACTCTCACAAAGCCTCTTTTATAAGACCTAATCAATGTCTATGTGTGTGTGTATTTCGGTATACTGAATGGATTACGGCAGTGATGTTGATGGTGATTGACTTTTTTTTCCTTTTTTTGTGGGGGCATTAAAATGATTTGTTGTATGTAACATTAAACATTACTTAACTGTTACTTTATACTCAGCATTACTGCACTTCTAATAAGAATGATAACAAAAAAAACAGCTATTGTATGTTCCGTGCAGGAGAAAAAAATAACACATTGTTGTGTTTATTTCTGCACTTGCTAAACATTTGCATCCAGCCAAAAATAAAATGAGATTTGATTGTCAATCTTGATCCCAAGTAACCAGTTTGGTTGATGGACTCTATTTCTAAACTTCTGCACAGCCACGACTGCCAACTCTCTCTCTCCACGCAAAAATGTGTCACGGCCTTTTAGGCGTCATGTATAAAGTGCTAAAAATAATCATTGTGAAGTAACTTTTTTTGCAACACAAATACATGATGTGGTTGATACAGTGCAACAGAACTCGTTGACAGACGAAGCAAAAAAAGCAAGAGACAATGACAACACCACCATGCTGAACCAATCACGTAGAAGGAAGTTTCAGCCAAATGGAAAAGAATATTTGGGCTGTTTTTGAAACTGAAGCTTTATTACTAACACATGCTGACTTTGCAAAAATGTAGAATGCAATCAAAAATCTAAAAAAAAAAAAAAAAACAATTGCAAAGGTATAGTGCGCAAGCGACCGTGCAACCTTATCCAATGATGCAAAGAAGCCAGATGCAATAATCACATGGCTGACTTCCAGTTAGGTCAGAGTATTATTGCTTTGATGGTTGCACACTGTACAGCCAACAACCAGTATCTAGTACATACTGCATACTGTTCTGTGTGTGCAGGGTGCAGCATCTGAAACCGCCTTGTCGTACAAGTATCATCCAACAGCTACACACATCTTAAGCATATTGGACTACTGGAGCCACGGAGCATCCTCATGAGATAAAAGAGAAAATGACAACAGAAACTGTACATGCTACTAATGGATGCAGCCCAAGGCTAAAAAAATGAGGAAGTTGTTAAAAATAAGTATCTCAGATTGCACAATGAACTTACAGGACTTAAAACCAGATAAGGGATGATAGTCCCTCAGACACTACCAACATGATACCACCACAACAAAAATAGACTACAGACACGACACTGGCAGCAGTGCTTCATGTTTAAAAAAAAAAAAGAAAAAAAAAAGAGGCATTGATATCACAAATGTAAGTGTATATAATGCTGAACACAGAGTGCAAGTAAGGATGGTCACTATTGTCATATTTAAGTGGCTCATTGAGACAAATGATCCTTCTTGAAAGCTTCCTGGCTGTAAAGTTTTATCTCAGGGAACAGATTTAACTCAGACCTCACTTGTTTTTGTGGTCAAGTGACCCGTCTGAATATTATATGAACACATTGACTTCTTCAGTGGCCAAGATTGAGACTTCAAAAGCAAATGTCATCAAACTTCATGTTTTCCTGAAGACTTTGAAGAGCACACAGGAAGACAAACAGCAGCACCTGAGTTTGTACTATGGGTATAGTGCAGCGATATCCAAAGCCAGTCCTTGAGGGCTGGTGTCCTGCAGGTTTTAGATCTTTCCTTGTATCAAGACACCTGATTCTAATTAATGGCCGTTAACAGGTTGTCATCGTGATCCGAACAAGTCTGTCAATGACACAGTCATTTGTGTCATGGTGTGAAGAAGCAGGGAAACATCTAAAACCTGCAGGACACCGGCCCTTGAGGACCAACTTTGGACACCCCTGGTATACTGCATTTCAGTATAATACACGGTTTACTTTTTACTATTTTAGTACAGTAGAAATGTTTATTTATTAATTTACTATGCTTTCATTTAATTTGAATTAATACCCACTTTAATTTATATCCACTTTATGCCTGATCAAATCATTTGCTTTGCACCTGATCAAATAATACATTTATTTTCTTTATAATAAAATTAATTTTATTGTTTATTAATTATAATTACTACTGACTCAGGGACACACAAGAATTCCAATGTGCCTTTTTTAACTTGTACAAATTGCAATAGTCTATTCTATTCTATTCTACTTTTGGCTTTTGTCTAAAACTTGAATGCCATTCTTTTCTTTTCTCTTTTTTTAATTGTTCTATTACCTAAATTTGTTCCTACCTATTACCAAGGTATTTAGATGTCACCTTTGTAACACTTAAAGACTGCAACATGCTCAAATTTGAGATCTTAATACAGTATAACTATTTAGTTTATTTACATTATAATATCACATCTCACGTGAAAACATGGAACATGAGAAAAAGGAACCTTGAAGTTTGACAGAAAGAGGTGATTTGATGTATTCTGAAATAAGTACTGGCAGATTTGTGCATTTTCTTTTTCATTCTGTGGTCAGTGATACTTCACCAGAAGATGTTTGCTTTACGTTGTGCAAAATAACATGTTGAAAGTTTCATACTAGTTAATTTATTAAATATTTTTACTAAATGTGGTTATATGTATATATATTGCATTGTTTCTGGGTTGTTCAAAATGGATTAGAAATCATCCATCCATCCATCCATCCATCATCAGTATTGATTTCAATGAATAAATAATAATAATAATAATAATAACAATAAGTAAAACTATTAATAGCTTTAGTAATCTTCTTTTATTATTTAGTAATTGCATGCAATCTTCTTTGAGGAATCATTACATATTATCAATTCAAAAAATTATTTTAAAAAGTTGGATATTTTATTAAGTTATAAAAAAAAGCAAAACTTCATGCAAAACCTTCCAGAACAAGCAAAGTGCGATAACAGTTTACAGTTACCACGCAGTACAAAGATTGTCAGCATCATAAACTATTTTAACTGTAAATACTCCACAAGTTCTTCTATACTACAAACTTTTCTGTTTTTACTGAGAAGCACACTAATAAGCATTTTTTGGACATCTGCATTTTTTCTGAATGCAGATATAAACAGGCCCTCAAGTGTGCAACTCTTGCTCTTTCTGGAGATGACAGACAAGACTGTTTCTCATGGTTCAGGGCGCTGTCTGTGAAAACACATCATGAATAATGGAAAGTACAGTGCAAGTGTTGCAAAAAGCTAAAAAAGTCATTGTGAGGAAGGTTTGTTTCACTCCTGCCTCTGTGCCTGTAAAAAATGGACTCGAGACAAGAATGAATTTGAATTTAAAATCTGGAGATTAATCATGTTTGGACATTCAAGATTTTCCTCAAGGCTAGATCACTGTTGTGCATATCCTGATATAATTTAAATTAGGTGGAAAAAATATGAACCTTTTTAAACATTTTCCTAAGAAAAGGACCATCCTTTTCACTCAATTCTCAGTTCTCAGCAGCGGTGGCCTCCTAGATGGCCTGAAATCCGCATGACTGATCTCCCAGTGATCTGAAAATAGATTTTTTGATTAACATTTAATGAGCTCAGAAGCCCTGAATCACTTTGAAAGTGACTCCTGATACATGAGAGACGGTATGTAACATATATGTTTTTCCATACTGATCGTCTTAGGAATAAACAACCAAATGTTTGCATTTACTTTCTCTGTTGACAAAATGAAATAACTGGGTCAGTGGATACCATGAACACAACATTTTAGGTTTGAACATAATCTTTTCAGTGCTGCTTTTTGATGCCCCTTGACTGTGGCGGTGAGAAACCTGACCTTGGCCACGTCAAAAGAGACGATCTATTCATGGGAGCTGGGAGGCTGGACGCTTCAGTGTCAAGATGAGCAGCGTGGTGATGCTGAGCGCTGTGGATGGGGCTCCGGGTGAGCCATCACAGGGATGCAACACCAGACCTCTTGGTACCATCTGCCAGTCTGGTGGCAAAGTGCTCAGAGCCACAAAAAAAAAAAAAAAAAAAAAAAAAATGCTTAAAGGGTAAGGGTATAGGTTTGAAAGTGTGTGAAGGTTTTGTTTGTCTCTGTGTTTGACAGCAGGGCTGTGCCTCAAAAAATTGACAGAAAAAGAGAGAGAGAGAGAGAGAGAGAGAGAGAGAGAGAGAGAAAGAGAGAGAGAGAGAGAGAGAGAGAGAGAGAGAGAGAAACTGAGCTCACCAGCCTTCAGTGTTTTCACCAAAGTCTTAACATGTTGCAATCTTTCCTGAAAGAATGAGAGCAAAAGAACAGTCCCAAAATAAAGGAATAAATACAACTATTGTGTTCCTAGGGAGACATAATATTTATGTGGTTCTGCAGGTTGCATGGTGTTGCAAGGGGGAATTTCTGCTCATTTACTGCCAGATAAGAAACAAGAGCCCCCAGACCAGTGCCAGTGATCAGCTTTCATGCAAAATTCATCTGTTTGGAAGTGTGGCGAGCTCAGTTGAATGATGGAATTTGTACGAGCTGTCTCGAGTTGTGAAGTCGCGGTATTAAAGCCAACAAAACATCCTGGATAAGCTGAATTTTCTGAATCATTTAAAGGCTACAACTGAGATTTGGTATGTACATTCAAGGCAATTTATAATCAAATGAGGTCAGAGCATATTATCATGTTCTGTTTCTTAATCCTTGTTTGCTACACAGAGGGTCTGTTATTAATCAACACACAGCAATACATGCGCAATGTAGCTAATATTCTTAAAATGTTCCAGACTTACCATCATTGATGCTAAAAAAAGTACACACATTTAGCTTATATGTTTCCTGCACTGACAATTCTTTGGTAACTACACCGTAGATAACTGTGGCTTCAAACCACAGTGGATCTAATTTAAAGAAAAGATTTGCATAACAGCACTAATAAAGGGAATCTACCTTTGAAGGACGCACCGAGACAAAAACAAGCAATTATAACTGAATTTCTATCTAAAAAGCATCTACTGCCACAACTATTAGGAGAGAAGCAACACAGTTCCATCGCATTTCAATTAACAAATCTTGACAGCTTTAGTTCACATTGTGGGGGATACATCAGTGGAAAAATAATATCACCGAGTATGATTCTTAATTTCTTTTATTGTTGTAAATGACACATTATTCTTCCCTGAAGCAGAGCTCTTGGTACGGAGCTCATCATATCCACCAACCATGGCTCATGTTCGCAGCATGCTTCCCTAAAAAAAGGCTGGTGTGTGTGTGTTGGGACAAAGCAGCACACTGCAGAGGTGGGCTACTTTTGGCTCATCAGCACTTTGCATCCCCACACTTCCTGACACAGTTGTATTAGATTGAGGCTGCCCTCCAGAGAGCAGGCAGAAGAGAAAGATGAAGTGCAGCAGCAGGAAAAAAAAAGAGTAAGGCAGCTTTGTGGCAGCCGCTGGGAAATGGGAAGAGATGATAAGAGCTCCTTTGAAGAAAAATCATCCATTATGTTTACTGAAGGCATTTTTTTAACAGTTACTGCAGCTCTGCTCTAATATTTCACAAAAAAACCCATCTTGCTTGCACAACAACAATCCTGTTACAGACACTAGGCGTTAGTAACTCTATTATCCAAATGCAAAGAGTATAATCCAACAATCCAATCAGCCCTTGCTCACTCAGAACCCGCACATGTTTGATATGATGCCCCCTACCCTCCGGCTAAAAGACACAGAAGAAGAGTAGAAGTGAACCTCTTACAAAAGTAAAATGCAGTGTTGCTGTCTTTGCAGTTACTGGTCACATGAGTGAGAGGACAAGGTATAAGTAAAGCTTTAAATCAATTAAAACCTCTTCAGTGGTCTAGACACAAAGATTTTTTTTTTGCACATCAAGGTAGTTTGAAAGGCTTTTGTGGATTATATTTACAAGGTACAATGATGAGAGTCTGTCAGGGCATGAGGGCAGCACCAGCCAGGCCAAGCCACCGCAGACACACCATGGGTCACCGACATCGCAGTGACAAGCTGTCACATCATATCACCCATTGCCATGTGGCTCACAGAGCTCCTGACACTGCTGTCACCTCTCATCTGCATGTCATTCTTAACCACAAAGACATTTACTGAGGAGGACTGCGGGCTTCCAGGGCTCAGGAGCCCTTTAAAGTACTCCAATAAGTACTTTAAAGCTAGGAACAACAGGATGCAGAATAAAACAAATGTTTCTAAAGATAACTGCTGCAACATGGTCACACACTTAAGCCCTATCATATTTTCCAAGTAAAAACACTTTGTTGTGCACATATGTAAATTATGGAGGAAACCCAGTCTCCACAAAACCACGCAAGGTCTGTTGGTTAACTTTGTTTCACTCCAAAGAGCTGCTGTATGAAATGCCACAAACAAAAACAAAACAAAGAAATATGCAGTTATTAAAGAATAGATATTAGAAAAAACTGCAAAAACAATAAAAAACAACAGCCAATAAGAAACATTAAAGCAGCCATGGTGCTCTGCATTTCAGCAGCATCACATCAGCCACCCTTCTTCTTGATGCACCCATCAATCTGAAACTGGATTAATCTAGAGTCATTTTTTGACCTTTTTTCAATTGTCCTGGAGTTGAATCTTTCTATACTCACTGAATCCACCTACCAGGTCACAGGGGTCAGCCAAGAGGCAGGGGCACACTGGACAGGTCGCCAGTCCATCACAGGGCAACATACGTAGATGATCAACCATACATACTTACACCTACAAGCAATTTAGAGTTCTCAATCAATCTGACATACATGTTTTTGGACTGTGGGAGGAAACCGGAGTACCCGGAGAAAGAAAGGAAACCCACACAAGCACGAAGAGAATATGCAAACTCCACACAGAAAGACTCCTGCCAGACCAGGAATCAAACCACAAACCTTCTTGCTGTGAGGCAACAGTGCTAACCACTAAGCCACCATGCCGCCCTGAATTGTAGCCCTCTTTCTAATTTGATTAGTCTCAATGACAAGTGAGTTTCTTAAAATGACACAGCTAAATGCTTAGTCCATTTACCAATACTGTTGATTTTCTTTTGATTATGTTTCTCTAAACATTTAAGTGATGTCCAGTCATGAGCATTCAAGGGTTCTCTCCAATCATAGATAACACGTCACCAGTTTTTAATAATTCACTGGGAAATTCTCAACCCAATTTTAGTAGGTTCAGATTTCCATCTGTGTATTTTTCTTTACTTGATACAGACCAATTATTTTACTCTTTTCTATGACCACAGGATATGTTTTAGGCCATGTTTGGTTCCAGGAATAAGAAACTAATCTGTCTGGGTTGAATTACACATGACTTAGACATTTCTGGATTTTGCTTCTTCACAAACTTGACACGAGCACCACTTGGATTTGTCACTTACTGTCACCACGCCAACGATTTATCTGGCTGACAAGGCAAGAATGGGTGGGTGTCTCAATCCAGTTCATAAGCTTTCATTTTTAATGTGTCCTGGTCTTCTTAGAAATTTCCACTCTCAAACGCAATGACCAGTGAGCAGTGTGACCAAGAAGCAGCTCCATACGGTTACTTCACCTGCCTGGCCCACGAGTCTCAATAAGTTTGTGTGAATCACTAGTTCTGATAACTGTTAGCTCTTTGGTTTTTCTTACATGCGTTAACAAGTTTCTCAGAGCTGAGAACAAGGTTTAACTAACATAAATATTGAGTCACCAGCTAAGAATGTTGTCAAGCCAAAGGCTCCTATCAGCCATTACATTTGTTAGGAATTAAAAAAAGTAAATACATTTTTAATGTGTCACTTTCATTTCAATGCAATCTTACATAATTTAACTTAGTATTCTTGAAAATTCCTCTCTTGTTCAAACATGTACAGCTCAACTGCCTCAAATTGAGAATGGGATAAGACATCACAGAGTAGAAATGGGCATGAGTAAAAACAAAAAGAGGCATTTATACATCTCTATTTGCTGAATGAGGAAAAAGTTGTAGTCATAACCAAAGAAAGGTGTTTTTATGAGAAAAAAATCAAAATGTAGAGTTTTAGGGAATCAGTAACAGTTTGTGTGAAACTAATTTGTGAATTTTTACAAGAGAGGTATAGTCCCACATATGCTAACAAGACTACTGAAATCACTGGAATGGACTCACCCACCAAGTTTCATGCACAACTATTAGTTAAACAAAACTTAATAGTCTGAGAGATAAAAGATATTTAAAAGTTAATACATTGACCTTCTCTGAAAGCAAGTCCCTTGCTGGGCAGGTTTAAAGCCTTCCTAGAAGCTTTGTACCCTTAAAAGGCCATTACAGCATAACCTCAAGTACCTTTTTCCCAGCAACCGTCAAACACAAGGCCTGCCTCCGGTCATGCCACAGGAAAAGGCACATAAGTAGGGAACAAGTTCCCTTCCTGTTTTCAAAGACGATTCCTATGGCATGCAGAACTGTTTCCTGTTCACGAGGCTCAATTCACCACCTCAAACATCTGGCTGCTCTTCAGCAAGCAGCTGCACCGCGGTGAGAGCCAAAAGTGCCACTGCTGAGTTGAGCAGGACTGTCGTGAGACATTCCAGTCATCTATCTGGAAACAACAAAGAAAACCCTTCATGTAGTTTTATTTACTTATAATTATGGAGGATCTAGAACAAGTTTTATTGTGACAATTTGTACTATGTTTATTGCCTCTATGTCCTTTTTTTAAAATCCTCTATCATCCAGTTATTTAGATTATAAATTCCTTGATGCTCCATTTGGAGTGCAGTGGCTGCACTTCCCAGGCAGGAAACGGTTTTTGTCAATATCTGATGTGGTTATGGCAAAGTGCTCTTCAGCAGCATTGCTGTGGCAATTGGCTTGTGAAACAAGGATCCATTTTATATCTCGTGGGAAACCTGGGCTGAGTGGTTAACGCCGTGCTAATACTGCCCCACTCAGCCAGGTCTTGATAAGCATCATGCTTTTAGAGAGGGGGGAAACACATTTACGGTTTTAAACCGCTTCAGTGGAGAAAGCTTTGAAAAATACAGTCACTGAAAAGAGTACACTTGCTTGAGTTTTGCCATCTCACTCAGCTTCCACTAAAATAACATGCATCAAGACGGGCACGAAGTGAAATTAATCTACATTCGTCCTCCGCTGTGTTGGTTGAAAAAAGATTGTTGCAGGTATAAGGCAAGAAGAAAAATAAACGAGTGGGAAGCTTTGTTTGACTCCCACTCCTATCAGTCCTGACATTCCAAATAAGGTCTGTGCAGCCCGGCGAAGATACAAACGGACACAGCGGCTCGCTGACTCCAACAGAAGAAAAACTGTGTATGTGGGGTTCTGGGGGATAATGGTGCAAAAAATATGTGACCTCTATACAAATTTATCATCAGCCCGACATTTCCCATGAACACAAAAACCAAATATCACATGATACTGTTATCTCAGCACTTAGATACTGTTACACATGAAAATGTCTGGACAACAGGAAGCTGGTTAATTTATCCAGAATGAGATGGTTGATTTAACTGAGTATAATTGTAGCCTAAAAAGATCCTTTACCCATAACTACTTTTGTTGTTGTCAAACCATCCTCTAAATGTTACTCACACTCTTGCTGGACTTTTGAACCAGGGTGTACCTACCTTGCCTGCTAGCAGGGTAGATTGTCACCCAACCATATCAACAGAGTAAACGTAATTATGAAGTGTTTACTTCAACAAGCCACTAAGTCTGAGGAAGGAGGAAGGAGGGAGGGTGAATGGAGTCATAGCATGCAGCTTTTTAAACTGTGGGAATCCAGACCAAGACCACAACACAGCAACTGTTTCTTCACTTCCTTTTTTCCATTCATTCACCCTTTTCTTTCAGTTCCTCTCACTCTTCAGCACCTAAGATAACATTTCATCATGTAGATGTTTATCACAGATATCTGTAGGAACATTTAAATAATTGGCTTTATTTTCTTCAGTGTCATGTGCAACAGAAATAACAGTGGAAAGCTTCTTAAACTTTATTCCCACACAAGTGGATTATGTTGTCAACAGTGCTACAACCTCAATGCTCACATGTTGCCCATTTGAAAAACAAATTAAACAGTCGGAGGAAGCTGGCGCCTTGGCTTAATTCACAGTGGCATTCTTTAAAACAGACATTGAGAAAGCTGGAAAAGAAGTGCAGTGCTTCTTGTTTCGAAGACTTACTTAATGTGTAAAGATATTTAACTTAAGACTTAAGGAACTTGAGATAAAATTTAAGGACGTTTTCAGTACTGTAAGCCTGACTTTTAGTCAGGCAGACTATGACCTATTGTGTTACGTATTCTCTTTATAAATAAGTTGGTTTCTATTAGAGAGAAGATTTATGACATCATTCTCACATCCTCCAGTAATGCAACTTTAAAAACAACTGGTGACGATGATTTTTTTTTAAAATGTTGCTGTGTCCTGCTGAGCTCTCTGAGCTAACAATCACTGCTATGTCTAATTCTCAATTTATCATTTAGACCCCATTCAACTAGTCCAATCCAGGAGGATTTCATTTATTAATACTGCCACACAGGATTTTATTAATATGTCTTTACAAGTTCACCATGAGCTTCAAGTTCTTAAGACTGCTCCCACTAAGCCTTCACTTAAAAAAATCTACTCTTGACCAATGGTTGAAACAGATCTTATTAATAACAAAGTTAACATAAATTTCACCTGTATATGCAGATGACACTCAGCTATACTTACCAATGTAGGCACATGAACCAATCTGTCAGTGGTACTAACATGGCCTAAAGACACAAAGGCCTGGATGGCTTTAGTTTCCTGCTACTAAACCAAGAGATAAGCCTGAGGTTACAGAGCTTGGCAGCCCACACTGCCAAATGAACGATAGAGGAAATAGGACTGTGTCCTGCAGAGGGTGTTATTTTCATTGCAACAGCCTGGTGATGGCCCGGCTTGGAAACAGGCATCTTGTGGAACATCAGCGCTGTTGCTCTTTAGTTTGCTTTTTCTGTGAAGTGCCCTAAGAAATAAATATCATTGTGAACTGTTATTAAATAAATAAGATAAAATTAGCTGAGTGGACTGCCTAGTAAGAAAGTTTTAGGACACTTCTAACAACAGAAATATAAGAAAACATCTTCATGGATTTGACAAGACAAGCACATATTATAAACAAATGACAGAGTATGAGAAAAGTGTCAGAAAATTCTAGTGAAATGCGCTAACTAGTGAAGAGAGTGAAACATTTCTTAACTTAGTAGCAGTTTCTTAACTTGAGTCTATTTCTCTAGGAATTTTGAGTCTATTTCTGCAGGAAATAGACTCAAAATTGCATTAATGTTTACTATATAGCCAGGAACAAGACACAGACGAATGCCCTCAGCCCTTTTCACTTAAAGTTTGTGCTAAAACACCACACGCACAAAAAAAAAGTTTTTGTTTTTCTGCTGGAGCTTGTTCACAGCAGCAAAATAGAGGTGGCATATCACCGTATCAGTGTGTGCTTTTAAACAGCAGGTTTCCATTGAAGGGTTGCCTTCCCACATGGCCTTGCATGTGCTGCACCCACCACAGTCTGGAACGGTGACTAACTGTGGCAGGGAGAGTTCAAGGTTGCAGCAAAGCCTATATCTCTGAGCAAGTTTCTGCATGCAAGCTGCTTGTGTGTGTGTGTGTGTGTGTGTGTCTATTGGGCCTTGTAAACCAAAGCTTTAAGTCTTTTTTTACATGTTGCAGCTGGTGAGGGAAAAGGAGACAGAGTGTGCTCTCAGGTAATTTGCTCAAGTGGAACGGAACAACTTTCCCATGATGTGATCACTGAGTTTCATACAGTAAGGGTAAAGTATAAATCAGCCACTTTTGACTTCAGACTGAATCTGTAGATTTATGCTGACCAAGTAAAAAACATCCAATGCATTTAATCACTTCTCATGCTAAACTGTATGAGATTGTAATATGTAAAAATCTGACAAGCTGTTCATAAACTAGCACCATCAAGAGTTAGAGGGCAGTCCAGCCAAAGCAGTAAATACTTCAAAGTAGTATATAGGTAATGTTATAATGTGTGTGTGTGTGTGTGTGTGTGTGGGGGGGGGTATTGGGGTTCAAAGGGTGAG
>JAOWBL010000005.1:2478206-2501553 GCA_028564865.1 Zenarchopterus dispar
GGGGCGGTCCTGGTTGGGGGGGGGGGGGGGGACGGGGGGGGGCTCTGTTTGTGTGTTGGAGAAGCTGTCAGAGTCCAAACACAGAACAGAAGCACTATGACCAGAGAAAACCTCAAATCAATCTTCTGTATTTTTTTTGTTTATTTAGCTTTCATGCAGGGAAAGAAAACATTTGGATCCCTCTTCCCAAGACCTTTAATGATAATGAATCACACATGTAAACATATGTGAATCTAAAACCAAAAGACAATAATGAAGTCACCAAAAGTGGCACCAGTTGAACTCATTTATTGCACGCTGAGTTGATCAAGTAACTTGGTGATAGCTCCATTTGTGACATCATAATGTGACTTTAGGTTGAACGGTTGCATCACCATCATATATAGACAAAAGGTGGGTTTCAATTAGAATGGGTTGTGGGTAGTGTTTCCTGCGCCAGATTGTAGACACGTGTCTCCATCACCAGGAATGGCCCTGTAAAAGTGGCCTTCAGGAACCTTTACGGGGTGAAAAACGTTCCTGTAGTTGGAGAGGTACTCGGGTTGGTCTACAGGAACTACATGGCAGGGGGCTTGTGCTCATCAGGTATTCTAAATTAGGTTCACCCCACTCAAGTGAACATAAATCATGTGAACACAACTCATTTGAACCATCTGCACAAGAAACACTGCTGTGAGTACATTTGATGAAGATGAGAATTGAAAGAGAAAAAAAAACAATAGATGTACCGAGTTCAGGTCTTGTTGGTGTATTACGCCAATGTGGTAGTCCAGCTGGGGTTTTTCTTTTTATCTCAATTGCTACCATTGTATATACCATGTATTTTAAAATAGCAATAAATGCAAGTAGCATCCCTTTTGTTCACTCCTTTCTTCTGCGCTTACCTCTTACTTCTTTTGCTGCATTCTTCTTTTTTGTCTCCTGCTATGCTATTGGCCATTTGCAAAAAAAAGTGCATTACTGCCATCACATGGTCAGTATTGTTTGTTAGGTCAATAGTTCTTGTGCGTTGCTTTGGTGTAATGGAGACCTACCACCTGAAGAGGCTGAGGAAGGGATTGGCCCTGTTTAAGATTCCCATCTGGTGGGTTTACTCAGAATCCTTGCTGATGGAAATGAACCAAAAGAACTCAAAACTGCCTTTTTGGTAGTTCTTGCTACACTCGGGGCCACAAGCAACCCATTTTGTAAAAATGCTGTGTGTACACTGTCTGTAAAAATGTCACTCAAGCAAAAGACAACAATGAAAATATGATGAGAGTCATGATGCCATTTTTATCCATATGTCGCAGGGCTGCAGTCACATTAAATCATATCCCAGTAAGTCAAGGCTGCACTGCAATGAAGCTAGTATTTCCATTGCATGATACAGTCCTGAGTAAAGAGATAATCCTGCTTTCTTGTATGGATTTTACTCATCTGACATCCCTTTGCTTAGTAGACTGCTGTATTTTTTATTTATTTAAATGTTTTCTCCTTTGTGACTTTGACTACTTCAGGCAAAACAGTAGGCCTGGTAATTCAAAGCCAGCAATGGCAGCATAACAAAGGGACATTTTCCTCTTACCCATGAGTTTCATTCATTGGGAAAGACAATGGGGAAAAAATGCTGAAATGTATGAACGTATGTAGTTATACAGAGACATGAGACATTTAAATTGGTATGTAATTAAATAAAAGAATATATAATTGTTACATATTAATAAAGACAAGTTATTTTCAGCTCAAATGAAAAACATGTAGAGGTAAGAAATGTTAAAACTAGACTTAACATAACATAACTGAACTGATTTAGTTTTGGCTGTGAATATGGCAAAATACAACACAACAACATGGTTTGATAACAATAGTTGGACTAATTTGTTAATTGTTTGATTTAAAGGAAATATTTACATAACAGCTTTGGAAAACATTTTTGACAAACAAAGAGTTATAATGCTTTAAAGAAAAAAGAAAACACAAAAAGCATGATTAAATTTCAATCACTCATTCATTAAAAAATGCTTTATTTGCACTTTTTATATGAATAAACCACATACCTCATTTTAGGCCAACTCTCCCTCAAGGGTGTAGGACACCTGATATATCAAATTTCTGCTCTCCAAAACAGACCCTCAATCTAAACTATATGTCAAAGGCAAATGAGGGCATGAAGTTGGGAAAGACTAGTTCATTTAGAGTCAGTTAATCAGATAATTTATCACAAATGACCATGCTGCAACACAGAACACCATGCTGTTTGATTATGGCATGAAAAGGCTGGCTTTGTTGCCGGATGTGGGAAAAACATCCAATAGACTCTAAAAAAAGCACAGGAAGGAAACTGGGGGTGGGGTGGCAGTGAGTAGCATTGGGGGTGTGGTGGTGGAGAGTGGGAGTGAGAAAGGAATGTTCTCTTCACTCTCTCTTTCGCGTTATCGTGCATACGCACACATAATAACCCCACATTCTCACTAATAGCTATGAGAAGAATGCACCATCAAGGTTTTCCACTGCGAGCAGAGGGGCAAAAGAATGAGTCTTTACTTGTTTCATTTGTCATCTTATTTTACAAGAAAAGTAAGCTGACAAAAATGTAGCAGCTGAATTAAAGGGGCTGTTTGCTCTGTATTTGAGTATCCGTGGTTTAATCTGCTTCATGCAGTATTACTGCAATTGTGTCACTTACTGGTACAGGAGAAATGTAATGCAGAGGTTTTTAATAATTCATTGTTGAATTAATCATTGTGAGCCAGCACCTGACCTCTATACTGTTTTCCATATTAGTGTCTAATACAGTCAAAAACGACCTGTTTTTTTAATGGATGCACTTCATTAAATGTGTAATCTGAGTTAATTCTTGTGAAGATTGCTCATGCTGGTTGCAAAGCGGCTGATTTAACATTTAAACTGGTCCTGACCCCTCTTTGCAACATTTTAAGGGCTTAGTTATATGATAAAGATGCCTTATCTAAATTTACCCTGCAATCCAGTTTAAATGCCACTTTCATGTAGTAGGATACACTTTAATTGGTGTCAGACTTCTAACCAACACTTTTTTTCTGCAGCTAATGTTCAGTTCTTGGCCTTACCAGAAGGATGAAACATACATTTCTTGATATTTTTACAGTGGAGAAAATACAAAACTATTATTTTAGAGAATCTTTCATATCATATCATTATATTGCACAAAGGAGGTGAAGACCTCCTGAAGTTATTGTTATTAGAATATACACTAAATACTAATACACTGCATGCAATCCAATATAATCCACAATTACTACACTGAATGGAGAATAAAGTAAGAAAAAAGTGCTCAGTGCATCATGGGCCTACTAAAGTGATGTCTTAAAGCCCATTTATGCTCCATTATGTATGTAAATAGGCACATCCGTACTTCTATGCGTCTTTTATGTTGCCTTGGTTATTAAGTCAATTTATCCACTTGTGGGCAGTGCTGAGTTCAGAGTTCACTTTTGCGTTTTCATGACAGTTTGAGACACCGGTTAGTGGTGAAAATGCACCACTAGAAAGAGAAGAAAAATAAAAAGAAGAAGCAGTTTCAGTAAACATGGCTATGGTGGGGGGGAATCATGATAATGAACGCTCTTTGAAAGAGACATAAAAAGAGGCGGCGAAGAAGACGGTAACAGTTTGTTCCATAGACATATATATGTCTATGGTTTGTTCGACCATTAAACACGTTCGTCTTCTTCTTCTCTGGTTTGTTCCTATTGCTGGGTGCATGTTAGCTATTCTGCTCAACACTGCCCCCGGCAGTATTACTCCGTTTGTTGAGTTAATTGACAGGTCCGCGAGAGCCCCGAAATGGACCAAATTACGCGCATCAGTGACCCTGGAGATGAATGAAAGGGTTCATCCGTTTCCTTATCAGTCTTCTGCGTCGAGCATAAATGCGCCTTTAGGGTCACCCAAGGCAGTCCCTAACTATAAAACGTATCTAAAAGTAAAGTTTTACACCTAATCTTAAAGGTAGAGAGGATGTCTGCTTCCTGAATCCAAAGTAGGAGTTGCTTCATCAAAAGTGGAGGCTGATACCTGCAGGCTCTCTCTTCTTATGCCACTTTAGTAAACTTTAGAAACCAGAATTATATCTTTAGCCCAACAACTCTCCATTAAAAAAATATGTCATAAAAGCAAAAAATGAAATTGAATATTCAACATACAGTATATTTTGATAAAATAAAAGAACACTGATTCCTTAAAATATGACTACGATGGCCCTATAACAAGAGCTCTTAATTTTTCTCTATTGTATTCATATCTAGATTTATATATAGATATTTACAACAAACTGTTTACATTGTTTTGTTTCCTTCTCCAGATGAGCTTGGCCAATCTTCAGGCTATACGTTCAATGTTTTGGTCTTGATTTTTCATGGCCAGTGTGATTCCTTTTAGCTATGTTGCCACATTCCTAGATAAATCAAATATCAAAACCAAGACATGAGGCCTTCCCTGTACTTACCATACTCCAAAGTCTCCACTGAAACCAAAACTAATTACATTGTTTAAACAAGCTGGCACCCTCAACAGTCAGTCATGAAACTCTACCATGCAACATCACTGGAGTGATCTTTTTAAACTTGAAAACGCATAGTAAGCCACACTCATCTGGAAATGTATGTGATAATAATAATAATAATGATGGCTAACTGTTGATTTCACTCAGATTTAACAGATTAGTACATGTTTGTTCCTGCATTTTACATTGTTATTTGTGCTGATAAGAAAGTGAAAATTAAACAGTTTATCTTCCAAACAAAAAACAAGGAGATAAATGTACATAACAATATGCACATTTTCTCTTATAGTTGTTGAATTTGCCATTATTGTGGTTCCAGGTATTTATTTCCACAACAATTCCAGTAACTTCCAGCCAGGCATGCAAACTTGCAACATGCATATATGTCTGTGTCAACTGTGTTTGTGAGTTTCACTTTACGTACATTTTCACTGCTACTAAAATTCCCTGAGATTGAGTGTTGCAAAGAAGAACATTACCACAATGCAAATGTATTGAACTATGACTTAGATTCCAGACCACAGGAGAGCGAGGGAGAGAAGAGGAGAATAAATGAATGCTTGTGCCTCTTTTCAGCACTCTGGAACTCCGGAGCCTGGGAACTTCAGCAGCTTGGCCAGGCTCTGAGAAATATCCTGAGCTGTAATGTAAACATGACTGAACTCCGATGTAGCAGGCTCCCCTACTCCCCCTCCCAGCTGAACCCAGGGTTCTGTTCAAGGAGCTTGTCGGTGACATCGGGAGCCCTCTTTCTCATTTCCTGAGGACGGTAATGAGCCTGAGGAGGGTAGGCTGTTTGAAGTCTCGCTGCAAATATAGCTGTTTTTCTCAAAACCCAATTAACTCCTTACCAAGATGAGCTTCTTTAAGGCATCAAATGTAGTCTTATTTTATCAAACATGTTGTGTTGTAAACTTATAAACCTTTGTAGTACTTGAGTAAAGAAGTGTAGTGAGGTGAAGACGGGCATACTGTGTTGACATAGGGACATAAATGGACAACCGCGCCCTGTTCAGCGGTCACAGCTGTGATAATCTGATCTGTTTACAGTGGCTACAACAAGTCCAGGAAGCTCCAACGTATCAGGTAACTGATTGTAAGATAAGTGTGAGAACAGTGCTAGATAATCTCCTGTTCATTCAACCACACAACTGTCAGCTTGAGAAAAAAAGAAAAGGAAAAAAAAAAAGCTGTCAAATTGATGTTCGAAATTAATTAGAAAACCAAATACACTCTTTTAATACTGGGCCATGTTTTTCTTAGGTTTTGCAATTTTTCTTAAAAATAAGGCCAAAAAAATAAATAAGAGCTCTGTTGTGCGATTTGTCCCCTCACGCCACCTTCAGTGCACGGCCCATGAACAACTGAACATGCTTCTTCCCACAGGGTTCCAGTTTCACCACTTGGTAGCAAAGCACTCGTGGAAAGACACTTCAAGGCATTTCTCTCCACCTCCCTCCCTTTTTCCCTCTCTCTCTCTTTCACATACACACGCACACACAACACACAAGCCATACCCTCTCTTCAATTAAGTCAAGCAGGAAAAACTAGACAAACCCTTAAAGAGCTCTCTCAGCAGAATAAATCACTTCAGGCATGAACTGATACCTCTACAATTTCCCTCTAAAAGTATAAAAGTACATAAACTTGGTCCTTTTCTTTTTGTGATTGTCCTTAACTTCATAAATACTTATGTCTGTATTCCACATGATGAAAAGTCATAAAACGCTTATTGTCTCTGTCAAGTGGATAAAACAGCACCACTGGAGGACAAATTTCTTTAGTTGTCCTTAAAGTCCCCAGGACATTCAATGTCATAGGTAAGATTTATTTTTTGCTCTTTTTTCACATTTGAAGGTCCACATAATGCTTGAAATTTAAACAGAGTGCCTGTAACAACGGGGATCCTGCTGACAGCACAAATCAGCAACATATGAATACAGATGGGACTCTAATCCGAACCCTTTGGGAATAGAAGTATTTCAGTGAAACACCCAGCGAAATGTTCACTTGCATGGAAACAGTGAGTGCCAGGGTAATTTATATTCAAACCATGAAACAAGTGTCTACACATTATTCACTGGAGTCTATTGTGGAGTCTATTTCACAATTGCAGTACCAACTAGGACATTTAAACAATTGTGTGGCATATTCAAGCTCATTTTCAGATTAAAGTTAGATGGATTTTTCATCTTGAGTTTACCTTCCTGGTCATTGTGATTCTGTATCCTTTTAGTTTCAGCCCTAATTATGGTCTTTTTTATGTGCTAAATTGTGAACTGCAGCACAAAATACAATGCATACAACTGCCTACCTTAACTGAAAAAACTGATAAAATCCTCTTCATACAAGCTGAGGACAAAGATTCAGACTCTGACATCATATTATAAAGGCTTCCCTGTGTGCAAGTCAATACTGAATGAATGGATATCTTTTTCAAAAAGGTTTGATTTCCAGGTAATGATCATGTACCCCCTGCACACAGGCATAGTGGGTTCCTCTAATAACGTTGGAAGCATTGTCTCCTATTATTACTAAATATGTAACTGATGCATCAAAGACTGAAGGAAAGCATTTCAGACGATTTATCTTCAAATAACTTCAAGCAGTTGCTTGGATTTTCTCATAACTGACTGAAAACTACACAGTTCAAATCATAACTTCATAAATGCTTATGTCATGTGCAAATATACAAACTGATATATATATATATATCTTATAATTCATTAGTTCACCCATTTTATTTTTGTTAATTTGACACAAAAACAACAATAGCTGGACCACCTGGGGGAATATTTTGCAAAGTGGGTGCTGATCATGTACATTTTCTACCCTGTTAGCATCTGAAGGTAAAGCTGTTGCCTTGCAAACTCTGCTCAGAGCTGGGGACTGCAGCCAAGGACAGCTGCGAAATGTCTGTGGAGGAAAAGCTTTAAACAACGAAAAGGCTGAGGATCCAATAAAACTAAAGGCTATATTTACCCTAAACATCAGAGGCATGTGAAAAAGAAAGTACGCTTTTGTTCATATCAAGTTTCTAAGTATCGAGAAATTATAAGGTCCTAACCAGCTCTTAAAATGCAGGTAAACACAACTCAAGTTAACAAAGGTATTATCATCTAATTAATGAAAATTAGGCCAAAATGCAGATCTTGGCTACTGTGTGAAAAAAATATGTGTGAACAAATATGTTGGTACTCTTCCATTACAGAAAGAAAAACCCACAGTGATTACTGAAAGAACTTGAAACAGACAAAGGTAATAACAAATAACTTCCTGCACACACACCTCTAGGAACTCAACACTGCTGTTCGAGGAACTTAATAGTATCAAGTTCTTTAATATTTTAGAATATGAAGCTTGTTGTAGTTCTGTGTCCTCACTGATGCCTGTTGTAAAGTCTTACCGTTTGGACCAAAACTTAAACTGAAAGTAGCACCAGTTGGGTCTTTACTTCCATTTCTAACTCACTATATTAAGTTAGACATACACACTACTAGAACCTGGTTCTGTCTAAACACTGAATAATCCAAAAGCTTCTGTTGGCAGCCTGCATGCATTAGTTGTATTTTTTCCTACACAGTTTTTTTTTTATATATCTATGTTTGCATAGTCAACAGTGCAACTTGCTCAAAAGGAAGGCCTCAGGGGTCAGCTAGTATACTCAAATGTAACATATTTATGCTTAAATTTCAATGAATCATATATAAAAAAAATTACATTTACAAAAAATGGCGATCAACTATACTGAGTAGTGTGATTAAAAATGTTAATTATTTCACAGCTCTAGTTCTGATGCATAAACCTCGGAAGTCATAGAAAGCATTCTTTCTTTCCACATGACCTCACAAACTAGCAGCGTGGACCTGGTCCACCTGGACCGTCAGAAGATCATGTTTTTCTGAGCATACACCACTTACGTTGTATCAGGCCTTGAAGACTGAGGATGAGACGGGTTTACTACACGATTTCTGCAGCACGCTTCAAAGACAGATACAGCCTTCCCATAGGCTGCTGAATAAAACATGAGGAGTGTGAAGCAGGGTGGTTTTGTCCGTGTGTGTGTGTGTGTGTGTGTGTGTGTGTGTGTGTGCGTGCGTGCGTGTAAGAGAGAGAGAGTGGGAGCATGCCTGAGTGAAAAAGTGTAGGACTGGGGAAATGTGAGGAGACAGGGAGGGTGAGGGGGTTCTTACGACACTGCTGGAGACACTGTATAACGCATGATCCATAAATGCCTTTGATGTGACACACATCCTTACTGCCCCGGTGGGTGTCTGGAAACTTCTGTCTTGATTTATATGTTCTTTGTTTTCTTTCTCTCTTTCCTTTTTTTCTTCTTTTTTTTCTGCGGTCGGATACTGCAGAGCTTGTTAACAAAATCTAAATTAGCCCAGAAAAGAATAAAAGTGTGCTCATTTCAGGAGGAAAAGGCTATGCAAATCTTGCCAGGTACAGAGATGTCCCAGATTCAGAGAGCACCATTTCAAACATGCAGCTGCTGATGCTGATGCTGCATTACACTCAGTTTCCTTAAAGCTGACTATATAGGGTTAATCTGCTTTAATACTCAAACCACCTCAAATGTATCATCCAGTCATATTTGTGTTAATATTAAATACATAGATACTAATAATGTCAATACGTCATTGTTTGGAATTTAAATGAGTAGTTGGCTGTAGGACAATACTCAAACAAAAGCCATAAGAGAAAATAATAATTCAGGTTACACAGAAGGGAAGGATTCAATGCATCAAGCAGGCAGATTTTTGAAAAAATTGCAACAGCACCATCAGCAAATCTTCATCCTTTATCTACCCTGTAGTTTGCTGTGCCCCGTGAAACCATATGCTGCTTGTGCACAGTGTTTCCATTTTTATTCGCACTAAACCCTGATTGCTCTGAATGGCTTTAGGCATTGTGGTTATTTTTTCCTCCTCCTTTAACTAATTACTCAACACCTGAATTCTTTCACTGCATCTGCTCTTAAAAGGTAAAAAATAAATAAATAAATAGTGTCGCATAGATCTTTTGTGGTAAAATTCCACTGGTACTAGAAGATGTGCGGAGCTGAATAGTCAAATACAGCCCGCAAAAGCTCCTCAGACAGGGAAATTAAAGGTATTAAAAACATAACACAGAACTTTATATCCTCGGAGCAATAATAAAGAACACACAGCACCAGCTCTTTATCCCATTTCTTTGTGAATAAAAGCCCAAAACAACGATAAAAACTTAAAACACCGATAAAAAAAATCATCTACCACAGAGGAGTTTAATATTAGACAAATACAGCAATTACAAGATTAGTCCAACAATACCACATAGCATCCAATGTGCCTTCGTTTATTTCCTAAACATGAAGCCAAAACAAAAAATCACGTGGGTAATACTAAAGACCCCCTTACTGCTTTTATAGGATTTATGAGGGTAAGTTGTAGCCAGGTGCTGCTAAACGTCAGCCCTTGGTGACCTGATCATCAGCAGGTGTACAGAGCTCTGTAAAAGCAGACGCTTTGGCAGTTTGTCGATCTGGAACATTCAGGTGGTGTTTTGCAGCCACGGGCGCCACGTGGTCATTGGGTTCAACTCTTCTGTGAATCAGAGTGGTCACGACTGGGTCATCAACTGGACCGTGATCAGAACCACATCAATAAATCTACACCAGAACCCAATGGGATCAAGGTTTGGGACTGGCTTAGTCAAGACCTCATCGCTATTAAAATGCTGCAACGAGCCCATAAGAGAGGAGAGTATGGGCAAATCCCCAAAGTCTCAATGAATTAAACTAACGCTGTAAAGAGGAATACAGCAAAATACCTCCAAAAGGATATAAAAGACTGATCAAGTCATGCAAAACTAATTCAAGTTACTACTCCTAAAGGTATATCTACAAGTTACTGAATTAGGAGGAACAGAATGTGAAAAACGCAGTTTATAACATCTTCAGTAAACAGAGTTATAAAGAACATATTTCCCCAGTAAGAAATGCCGGTATTCAGGGAAAATCAGGTGTCTGGATTTGGCTCCTGAAAGAGAAACTTGTTAAAGCTTGTAAAGCAGTCCCCCTCGAGAACATAGCGATCATGATTTCAAAATTATGTAAAGATAAGTTGCTTAGTCCACATGTTTGCTGATGTTATCATAAAACTATGTTTACAGAGAAATAAAGAAATATATTTAACGTGCATGTTATGCTGGGGGATGACACAGTAGCTATCACTACGAGTTTCCAAACAAAAAGAGAAAGTTCTCAGAAAAAAACTTTACATTATAATTCTTTAAGATGTTAACACAACACATTCATGTTCTCTGGAGACAAGCTGTACTTACAACTATTTGGTGAAAAAAAAAAGACTAACTTCCCTGGGTTATGACTCTGGAATGTCCAGAACAAAATGTTACATGACCTCAGTTTTCATGAGACAAGTCAGTAAATCTTGTTAATGTGTATCAATAAAAGAACTACTGTTGTGTTTTTTTTCTGATGAAAATGTAACTATGATCTCTCCTCTTTCAGGAATATAAATCAGAATACTACTCACAGAAATTCATAAACTGATAGGTTATATATTTAAAATATGTTACAAAATATATTATGGCTTTTGATGCCTGACATATCAAATAACACACATGCACAAAATCTATTTTTTATATATATTTGAAGTATTAATTATGTAGTGAAATCAAAATCACCTCCAAATTTGTATTTAACAGTTTTTAATAATTATTTTTCTTATCATTATGCATATATTAGGTACATTTATGTATGTTTTATTTTGTGGTTATATTTTTTATATGTTTTTTTGGTTTGTATTAAATTTTTTCCCCCCTTTTGTGATTCTGAGGGTGGTACAAAAGTCTGAGTAATTCATGAATCAAATATGATACATCCGGTATTATAAGGTTAAATGAATTTGAGCAAATGGAGTTGAGTAATATTCCTTGACATACTTCTGTGGAGTTAAAACCGTCGGACTGTGGATCAAGAACAACTAATTTATAATAATCCAAAGTGGAAAATTAAAAAAAAAAATCTAGTACATCAATGTTGATAAATATTGAAAAAACACCACATTGACTTAACAAAGCTAATTATCCAAATAATTTGACATATACACAATTTAGATGTATAAGTTTCTTGGTGCAAAAACTAAGATTTGAAAAAAAAAAAACGTATATAAAGTGATCCAGTATGAAACATCTGCCCTGTCATGGATTGGCAGTCTGTCCAGGGTGTACTCATCACTTTGACCCAAGAGATCTGGGATAAGATCCAGCAGATTCCTGTTACCCTGAATAGGAATAGGTGGGAACAGCAAACGGATGGATACGTGGATGGATGAAGCACATCTTTGGATGAGCTCGTTTTCCACACAGAAGGAAGAGATCCAGAAATGGCTTCACAATATGAGATATCATAAACTCAACTCATCTTCCGCCATCGCAACAATAAGGCATCACATCAGATTTATGACGTAAATATTCAGTGAGTAAACAACTCCAACAGCACTCACACCCTTCTTTCTCACCGTAAAGAAAAAGGGAGAAATCTTTAGAGGCACAAGCAGCCAGCTATTCCTAAAGGGAAAATGTTTCAAGCCACCCTTCAGAACACGGAAGTGGTCAAATATGGATCCTTTCTGTTTCTATAGGGTTGGGTGGAGCTGTGAGCTTCACTGTGGGTGGTCTCCATGGACCTGGGCTAATTGTTTCACATCTCAGCTGAAACCGGCTGAGATCAGGCCACCGGCAGCTCTGATTCAGGCTGCTCAACAGCTAAAGTCGATATGCCAGGAAACACTTACAGTACACACCCCACCTCACACACATCCACAGGCGAAACCCTGCTAATGCACAATACACGACCACGAGAGACTTCAAGGATTTTCTCTTTCTCCATGCTATTTGACTAAGCTGTCATTCCAGTAGTCAGCTGGAAATTGAATTTACTTCACTGATAAAAAATTGAGAGGTTGCTCTACAAGCTCCCAGATTAATTTTGCCACCACGTTAATCTTCTGGTTGGGAATGTGAGAAGTCCGATGCAAAAATACTGTGCAGTTTCTTGACTAAATCTGCTTGAGGGCAAAAAATGTGGAAATACATTCTTTTCGCCAGATTTATTTTAAAGTAGAGTGCATGTATCGCAGATAACAAGGAATGTTTGGCCCAAACATGCTTTCCACTTGGAATTTTCCTTGTCCCACATCTGGCCTTGAAGGATGCAGTTGAGTCATTGTGACTGTGGCTTCCATGTTTCCATCAGGCATGTCCAAAATTTGTACTTTCTTTGAGCCTTGTCATGCCTCAGAACTTTTCAAAGTTGGCTCATGACATTTGGGCATCATCTGGGTCATGCAACTCATGAAATAATCTGAGTTAGTGGCAGCTCATGACCTTTGGGTCACTTAGCTCCCATATAACCCTTGCTAGTGTTGTAATTGAGCCATATAAGGTGCAAATGTGACTGTTATCTGTTATGGCTCAATCATTGTGGAATTATTCACATAACTGCATACACATGCCCGATTTCCCCTTCCGGTTTAAGCTATTAAGGTGTGGGAATCTGCCCCTCCTTATCGGTTAAGATATAAAAACACTGTTTACAACCCCAAGTAACAAAAAAAAAAAAAAAAACACATGAAAATGAAAGCAGCACTAAAGATAAAGCACATTTTTATTTTCACTGATTATGAAACTGAGACACTTGTTGAGAAGAGCAAGTTGTCTTGATAAAGTGGCTTTCATTTCTGAATCACAAACAAAACATGAACTTCTGAATATAAAAGAGTAGATCAGCTCCCCAAATTCAGAGCACATGATTAAATATTCATAAATCAGCACATGGTACGACTGTAATCTGCTGCCAGACACTCAGATGAGGTTCTGGCTACTGTATTTGTTTTCTTAAAATCACATCTGAAAGAGCTTCCACCAACAGCAGCATATTTGTTCGACGCATTTGTCACCTAAATAAATGAGACGTAAAAAATAAAGATAAAATCAGCCATCCTTTTCTTGTGAAAGTGTCGGCTTGTTTCATGTAAAATTGTCCTGCCTAAGGTGCACACAGTCTCACCACATATCTTTACTTCGGGTCTCACTGCAGTTGCCAGTTTTTAACAGTTTATCCAGAAGGCCTGTATTTGTGCCAAATCCATCACCAAAAGCTTGAAGAACATGCTGACACTGTTTCTGTTTTTTTTTCTGTTTTTCTTTTTTTTTGCTGGCAAGGAGAATCATAAAAAGTGAAAGAAAAAAAAATAAGTCTCCAAATTTCAAATTATGAGGTCACGCAGATTCTTTATGCTGCCAGCTGACCGGCATGCCACATACTCCAAATGGGAAGCAATAACATGACAATAGATCAGCAGTCAAGTGCTTTGTGTACGTTCTGTTCTATGACTATAGTTCCCAGATTTGTCACTGCGTAATAACAAAATCCTCCCGGTGCGCACAAGACTGTTAATCACCAGGCATCCTCGCCTACTGCTTTTTCAAGGCCTGTTTGACTTAAAGTAAACATGTGCAGGAAATGTATTCAGTGGCTCCAAACATTTATGTGGGGGGGGGGGGGGTTGTGTTTGAAACAGTTTCATGGTCGACAAATCATTCAAGAGGGCGCTTAGAGAGTCATTTGTTAAAGACATGATAATAGAATATGACAATAAGTAGCATGCAGGAGGGGTGTATCTTCAAGCCTTGAGTTTCCATACTCACCATTCATCTCGTTGACAGACAAATGCAAGACAATGCTGGATCCTGATCCGATGAAAACAAATGTCTGTACCTTGTAATATGGTGCTGATGTTTTGAAAGCTCGTCTGCGTGACCTATTTCTGTTATGAATGCATTTACTGATACAGATATGAGGGGAAAAACTGACAAACTGGTGGTAAAAAAAAAAGACTATCTAAAAGCTTCCAGTGAGTTCATGAGAGCATTACGGAAAACCACTTTTCTGAGCTGATACGTTTGCTTTCTGTAGCTGCTCTAATCGCTCTCATCTCTTCTTTTGAAATTCATCAATTTCATCTAAAAGAATATCCTTTGTTAATCTGGTCTCAATGAGCACCGTTGTTAAGTGCTGCTCCAGGCCAGTTATAATCCGTTGTACTGTTGCCTCTTACTTGGTATATATTTCCATTGCAAATTCCAATGTGAACAGTCAATAACGTACACAGATGCAGCCATTGTAGATGACTTACTCTATAATTCAAAAGAATCTATGATGTACTACTACAGCAACCCACTTCTACTCTTTTTAGCCAGATTAATAATAATAATAATAATGATGTTATTTGGTTGTTAAGGTTGATCTACCCTTAACTGATTTAGAAAAAAAAGAATAACTCTGCAATATAAGTGCTGAATAGATGCGGAGTACATGTAGATGATTTCTGCAAAGACTGCTGTTCTGTTTCATCCAATCACCATGAACTGTGAAAAACATTAACCTCAGGGTTGATATGAACATGTACAGCAGGACTTCATTTCCTCCTCACATCTTGCTGCTCTCATCAGTTTTATATAGAACACACTACTCCAGAGTCAACATCAGTAAAAATGAAAGAGCACAAGATAATTATGTTCCCTGACCTCTTTTAGGTAGTCAATATCATCCACGTTGTTGTTGTTTTGTCTCCTATTATGTTCCACTGCCGCACCATACGCAACGCTAAGCGCTTATTTGAAAAGGCGAGAGAAAAAAAATGGATTTTATATTAGAATTATGGATCATTTGCCATCTTTTTGTTCTTGCATGTTAATGCCTTCAGCAAGGCATACTACATGGCATGTAGTAGAAGTCATCTCTTGGCCAATTCCAGTAAAGAAAATAAATAAAATTACAGAATAATTATTGCTGCCCTTTTATGGCTCCACTGGAAAAAAATATCTCATTGTTTGTTTTTCCATTCAGCATCTCCAGCACATTGAGAGCAGGAACATCTGCAAGCTTTCACCCTTTTGACATTATATTGAAATGCTGGTTGGGAAATAATTCATAGTCTAGATTCTGAACTCCCTCATGCCCAATGAAATAATAAAAAAAGAAAAAAACAGAATAAATCTCACATCTCACTGACTGCTCCCTCAACAGATGCCATACAGGAAGTCAGTCCTAACAGCAGTACTAAGCAAACAAAAATAGCTGTCCAAGTTCCCTATTTGATATAACCTTTGTGTAGCATTGTGTTTTTTCTTTTATTTGTTTTTCTGTTTTTTTTTTCCATTTGCATTTATCTTTTATACCGAAGATGCAAAATATTAAAAAATAAATAAATAAATTACATCTTGACTGGTAGCATCCTCAAGAGAATTCATTAAGCCACGTAAAAGCAAAGTATATTGGATTTTCTTTACTGTAAAATGTGATAACAGTGCATAACAAATGGGTTAAGTAAGGCCCAGAATGCATCTTGATCCCTCCGTTTGGATCAGCTGCACAGCAGAAAAGTTGAAGTGGTGTGCAGGAAATGCAAAACCTCCCTATGGCCCAGTGACCCCAAAACTATTTCCTCACTCTGGATTGCTTTGCAAACAAACTTTGCAATCCTGCATCATGCCATCAACTTCAAGGGTATCTTTTTTCAGGAATCTTCACTTATTACTACGATTTTAAGAAACTACTGTGACAATCTGTTGTTACTATCAACTGTTGTGTAAAAGTTTAACAGAGCTTTTTCTCTGGGGGAAGTTACGGCAATCAGTAAGAGGACAGGGTAAATGAGTTCAAACGGGAAAGTGCTTTTCACCACTTGGACTGTTTGAATGCTCACATTTAACAGCATATTTTCACAGCAGAACATTTAATAGCTACGTTGGTCCACAGTTTAAACCGAAGCTCAACAACTGCAAAACCAATTAACCCCACATGCATGTTTCTGGATCGTGAGAGAAAGCTGGAGAGAGGGGGACTCACGGCAACTTTAACATTTATCTTAATAACGCAATAACAGAGCAGTGTTCTCTTGATTTAAGAAATATGTATATGTTTAATGCTTAAGTTGCACCAGTGAGTTTTGTTCATGTTAAAAATATCAGTTTTAACTTCACTGGATACTTTTTAAGATGTTTCATCTCACCCTCACCTTCTCCTGTCCCTGCTATTGGCAAAAACTATCCAAAGTAACTTTGGACTCCCTGCCCCGGTTGTCTCTTGTGACAGGAGCTTAACACTTGACACCACTGTGTCACATAGCAACAATGATGCCACTAATTTACAGAGTTACAGTGGACATCACGGCAGAGGCAACTGAAGACTCAGGAAAATAATGAAGGAAGAGAAAAAGAAGAGTAAATATAGAACATTGTTGTAAAAGCAACTTGACCTCCATGCCTCTGAGCTTAGAATTCCTTTGTGTTGCTTTAAAGGTAGGGTAGGAAATTTCTAGATGACGTCACGCCTATTGATATTAGAAAGAGAAACATCAACAAAATGCAATGGGTGCAGTTGAAATTCCCATCACAAATCACTTATCAATATCAATAGCATCCAATAATGGTGATAAAGATTTTTTTTCTAATGTAGTTGACATTCTTAAGATATTTAGCAGCATTTTCAATCCCCATTGTGTCTGTTCTGATCCATAATACTGACAAAAAGAGTTGTTTCCATAGTGAGGCTGGGTTTACAACTTTTACAAGAAAAAAGCCAGAAGTTTACTGAGCATGCACAGAAATATGCTTTAATCTGATTGTAGTAATTGTGCGTTTCAATTGCCCCAAGAGAAAACAACGGCAGACACGGGGAGTGGGTACAAACTCTATACAGAAAGGCCACAGATGAGATTCTGCTGGAAACCTTCCTGCGTGTCGGTGGCGGTGGCCAGCACTCACCACGATAACCCTGGTGACGCTTTTCATCATTTAATGATGATCCCTAACAAGATCCTCCACAGCACCCCCATCCACCCGCCCACACGCCACATTCAGTGACAAAACTCACCGCTATGCGAGTGGAGAGCTTCTGCTCGCCCTCCGAGACCTTCTGCTCTCCGTTGGTCCTGCTGTACTCTGGGGGTTGCTGGTTCGATCCCCGGCTGCCTTTAGTCTTGCGGGTCCCGGGCCCTTGGTGAACGATGTTGAGCAGGTGGAGCGTGCTCTCGTGCTCCCGGTCCGAGCTCTCGGCCTGACCTTTCTGGTAGCGGTTCTCGCAGGTGGAGTGGTGCCTCCTGCACAGCTCGATGCGGGCGCGCAGGCGCTCCACGATGGCGTTGTGCAGCTGCGGTACCGCCGAACCTCTGGAGGTGGCCACCACCGGACCGCCGCCGACCCCGCCGGGCACAGCTCCTAAACCGACCCCTAACATGGGTACGAATGTCCCTGCAGCAGACTGCGCGGGGGTCGCCTCGCCCATGCCCCGATAAGGTCCCGGACAAGTTTAACGGCTGAGGTCCACTGAGTTTCTGATGGTCCACAGATCACGCATGGACGAAAGCAAGACGCAAGGACTCAGCTATGATCCCATGTGGAAATAAACCCACTTAACCACACGCACTCAGTTATTGAAGAGAAACAAGCAAAGTGGCCAATGTTAGGCGATTTACTGTAATGTTTATTATTCTATCAAACTACTTGGAAATCATATATTCAATTGTAAAAAAAAATTAAGTTAATATAAAGTAAACTGTCTCAAGTGGTAATTAAAAAGTTAAAGAATCATATAATTTATCCTCGGTGACTGTGGGCAATGACAACTTATAATTAAATGTGCAAAGATTTGTCTTACAAATAGGCTATAAATGGAGTTAGTGCTGGATTAAATCCACTCCTCACGACTCAACCTCTGCTCACAAATAAAAAGGCTATACTCAGTATAAAAGCCGTGGATGATTCAAAACCACGGCACGCATGACTTCGGTTTTACCGATGAGTAAGATGAATTTATGGAACATTTTCATTTTATTTCGTCTCAGTCGCGTTCCACTCACTGAATAGCCAAATAGTGAAACTGTCAATCGAACTGAGAGGGAGCGATTCTTCTCCAAAACCAAAGAATTTGCAAACACGCAAAATCCGCTCAACTTCAAGACTCACGGTATTTTTTGCTCGGAAATCAGTCCTTCCTTTATGTGTGTTTCCATCTCCATTCAGGGTTTTTTTTAAAATAAACGAATAAATAGAAACGTCGCGAAAAGACACGCGGGGAAGCTGTTGCAGATCCGTTTCAAATAGTCCATTGACAATGATTTGTCCGAGTGGTACACCGAGGCAGCGGTAGAGCCGCTTTACACAGACCTTCATTGTATGAACATTCCTCTTTTTGACATGATGCACTAATTCAGGCGAAGCCGGGTTCAACAGCACACTCTAGTGGCAAGAACGGGGAACTGCACCGTGAGAAAGAGGGAACGATTTCATTTATATCTCGTTATATGTTCGCTTTAAACGACTACTTAGAAGACTAAAAGAGAAAAGTTAATAAATAATGACTTTATGAAACGTTATTTTGGTATACCAATTAACAAAAACAACTGATTTTGATTTTTTTTTTTTTTGGAGAGATTCCCATAGCAACGCCCATTTCAAGTTAATTTGCTAGTTTATTGCTGACTGCTGCCAGTGTTACTACCTATTTAAGCAAATTGCACATATTAACACATAAAGTATACTCAACTCATGCTTCCAATCAAGGCACAGCCAGAAGCTACCTCCTTTCATTTGAGCTCTTTGGAATAGGCCCAAACATTCAGACAAACCTAACATCTGAGTAAGGAAACCAGGTCCAGCCTCAAATATCAACTGAACTAACACTATTTAAATTTAAGACCAGCTGAACACTTTCCCATTTACTCCATATGTCTGTTAACACATTGAGAGGTGGGGGTGGAGAGTAACTGCAGGCTTCTCACTGGGCTGCTTTTTCTAATTATACATTTTAAATTCCTGTAAGGCACATCACTGTAATAGACATGTTTTCAGTCTTTCATCCATCTCCTCCTAATTTTACTGAGGTTTTGCAGTGGGCACAGACTTATGCAGATGAATGTGAAAATTTGTAGATTGACCAGAATACAAAAAGGTTCACAGCTACTGAATCACACTAAATCTCACAGGAAGCACGTTCTGTAAAGCAGAAGGAAATAGTGATAGGAAAACCACATAAACGGTAGAGAGGACATGTAAAATTTGCATGGTAAGAGTCCAAGAATAAACCAGTGGAACGCTGAGTTGCATTCTTGCCTTAAAAGAAAAAAAAGGAACTAGATGTATTTCAGTTTTCCAATGTCCAGCATCTTGCCTTGAACTCCTTTGCGTCAGAATGCAGACTAGTTATTGTTGTCGCCAGTCTGTTGGCTCTACACTTGTGGTTCAAACTTTCACCACAGCCAGATCAATCCTGCTACTTCACAGATTCCTTTAATACTAAAGTTTGCACGGATATACCTATGGGTCATAAAAACTGTGATTAAATACTGTGATTCAGTAAAAGATTTTATTTTCCCCATTGCTACCAGGAACAGATCAGTGTGTGTGTGTGTGTGTTTGTATAAAAATGGAGGTATATCCATATGTGATATGAAATGTTTGTAGTGCGGATCTAAATGGTTTTTTAGCAACAGATGCCAAGAGTGAAAGATATTTGTAATTATTTTTGACATGGAAATAGTTATGCTGTACCGTCAGTCACACTCGCTATCACATCATATCACCCATGAAAACTCAATGAGCATGCATCTCATTTACTACTTTATTAATACCACCTGGTGCAACTACTGTTTAAAACAGCAGGGGAACAGGCAAAGAGGAACAAGTGCTCAGTGGGTTCTTGAAGCATGAGCTCAAACAAAAAAAAGCAATTACAAGTATTTGTTCTGTATTGATGTGGATTTTTCATTTCACCAAGATCTGGACCGCAGGTGGGTCAGTTTAGCACCTGGACCCTCCTCCTAAAAAGCTGTGTTGCAGTGATGTCCCTGAAAGACACATGTGGGTGGTAGTATATGTTACTCTAAAACCTCCTAATCACTCTTCAGCATCGATGAACCCTTTCCAGATGTGTAAGATGCCCACACCATAATGCAACCTCATAATCATCAAAGATGCAGGCTTTTGAACTAAGCACTGGTAACAAACTGGATAGTCCCTTTCCTCTGAATGTGTCCATAGTTTCCAAAACGAATTTCAAATTTTGATTAATCTGACCACAGAACAATTTTCCATTTTGCCTCAGATCATTTTAATTGAGCTTTGTCCCCTCCGCACAGAGATTCCTCCTGATTCTCTGAACCTTTTAACGCTATTATACACTGAAGATGATGGGATCTTCCCAAGTTAATGTTGAGGAGCAGTTTCCTGAAAATATTCCAGAATATTTTGACACATTTTGTCAGTTTGGTGAATATCTGCTGAATGTCACATCTGGGAGGTTCTCTGAAATGCTCCTTTTATATCCACTGGTCTTCCAATTATTTTTCATTTGTGCCAGTTATAACTTATTTGAGATATTGCTACCACCAAATTTAAAATAAGCTAATCTTTTTCATGACATCTTGGAATGTCTCAGTTTTAACAACGAATATGTTCTTTATGCTCTATAGCAATTTTAAATATGGGTTTATGAGATTGGTAAATTGTATTCTTTTCTATCTTTATTTTACGCATGGTACCAACTTTTTTGGAATCCAGGTTGTAGTTTTAAGAACTTACCATTTGGTAGTTTAATCTATAACATTTTAAGGTGTATTCTACAAGATGTTTTATGTAAAAATGTAACCAAAAACAACATTTGTAGTAAGTAGAATGCAATCTTAAGTCACTTCCGGGTTAAAATACCTAAAATCTGCTCACATCTGTCCAAGGATGACAGTTGGGATATCTTCTTCAGAGATTTTATAGATTACAACATTAAAGTTTCTTATAAAATCATTTTGGTTTATATCTAAAGAGGAACTTTACTGCAGAACTTTCACTTTCTGGTTTATTCTATGACCACAGTTTAAGTCAATAATAATACAGGAATAACAAGTCTTGCATTCTTGTATATCTCAAATTTACTGTACCACATTACCACCACACTAGCATTGCTTCTCATATTGCTTCAAAAAAATGAAGACATTTTGCATACATCAATGTTAGTAGGGAGAAAGTTGTTTTTTTTTCTTTTTTTACAAAGTCACCTGCAAAACAAAATAAATTAATAAATAAACACACAAGCAATCTGCAAATGCTTTACAGTAGTAGCAGTAACAGTGGTTAAAAAAAAAAAAAGATCTCTACAAGTACAGTACATCAACCCAGTGACAGTGTGACAGCAGGTCTGAGCAGTGATTTTGGTCTCGCAGAGTCAGGCTGTCATTTAACACACAACAAGTCTAAACTATCACAACACATACACAGCTCTCTTGCTTACAGCAAATCTCCCCAGATAATAAATTACACATCTATTTCACTTCAGAGAATGACAGGTAGACAAGGTCTTCAACCTTTTCTTTCCTCTCTTTTGCGCTTTGTGAATCACAGTTCATTTTGGGAATGGTTATGTCAGTGCATCTGAATCTGAAAGCCATTGCATTTTATGAACAGCTCATCAAAATCTATTTGGGAATTTAAAACTTAATTAAAATGCACTCAGAAACACACTCGGCTATATTTAGTCCGATCTTGTCCTACACCTTAAACACTTGCTTACATGCATCAGTAAAAAATTATGATTTAAAAAGAATACAAAAAGCTGTAAAAATTGTAGAAAAAACACGGGGAAGCAAATAATTGATAACACCATCCAGTACTGCATGATCATGCTATTCTTAAAACCAAAGTGGGGTTCACCTTTGAGTGGTTCCAGACCACAATGAAACACTGGACTTGAACTGATCATTCAGTTGCTTTAAACACAATGTGGTCCTCGCTCAAACAGTATTATTAATAATTCTTCAAAGAAAAATGCACAGTCTAAACTCAAATACAAATACATGACAAATCAAAGATATAGAGGAATTTTAAAAAAAAAAAGAAAATTCAACTTCAACTACTTTAGGTGAATATGATCAGTGGTGTATCTTCAACAGAGCATGTTGTGAAGTCACATTACTGTAGTGCACTTTCGTCTTAGACACGTGCATCATATTTCTCATAATCAACAAGATGCACTTCACTATGTGTCAGTCTAGCAATAGTTTAGATAGAGAAAGTCATTATTCTTCAGAGATAGCTGTAGTGTGAGGAATTTTATGGCTGAAAAAGAGAAGAATCTGTGGATGGTTGAATTCTGTAAAGTAGAGATAGGCTACCCTCTATCTACTAACCTCGTATTCACGGTCTCTGGAGAGATAGGAATATTTGGAAAGCACACCTCCGTCTTTATTTTTACTTCCACCAACCTCGTTTTCTCGGTCAGTGCACATTTACAATGAAATGTATCAGAGTTTTTACCTGAAGTGAATTGACATCTTAAGTCAAACAAAGACACACAATCCTTCTTTGTCCTCTCCATCATTTTTTATCATTCAAAACATCTGGACATTACTGACTTGGAAGCTGCGCTGAAATAATTGGCCTAACATCCAGCCTGACTGTTCTTAGATCTGTTTTTGGGCTCATACATAATTGTATTAAAGGCAGCAGCCATGTGCAGTTATCATTAAGATGTCTGACACAGCCTTTTGCATATTTGTATGGCTATGTATCCCCCTCTCTTCTTTACTGGACATGCACTGTGAAGCTGAAAATATTGCCTGCAGTGAAAATCATCGCTTCGCTGCTTTTGCATGACTCAGCGCAAATGACAGATTGAAGTAGGGTATGTGTATATATATATATATATATATATATATATATATATATATATATATATATATATATATATATATATATATA
>JAOWBL010000005.1:2505709-2520053 GCA_028564865.1 Zenarchopterus dispar
ATATATATATATATATATATATATATATATATATATATATACATATATATATATACATATATATATATATATATATAGAGTCAGCCTGTGCGCCCAAATTGGAGCATATCTTGGCATTCCTGAGACCAATAAGTGTACTCTCACAGTCTAATAGTTAAGTTATCGACCAGTTAGGCAATGCTTCTCTTTGTTGAGTAAATTACCAACTAGATGCAAACAAACTGAAATGTTGATGAGGGATGGTGGGACAGCTTTGACCAAGACATGTATTTATGAGAAATGAATTGATTGTGATGAACTTTTATACACTGTTCTAACAGTCTGTATTAGAAGCTTTGACAGGGCACTTTTTCTTTATGGCCTTGTATCCTGCATGCTAGCAGTGCACTGCAGCAATAATCATTGGAGTGAACAGGCATAAGATAAGTTATGGCTTTTTGCTCAAATATTTCAGTCTTAAAAAAAACCAATCAGCATTTATGTTACTGACGACTTCAGTAGGAGCGGGGTTTTATTTTTGGTTATTTTTGCCTGATCAGTGTCAGGACTTGACGCCCTTGGCAGGTTCAGCAGACTGCCGCACATCAGTCCACTCCTGCATTGTGTTTTGCAAAGCCCGCGTCTTCTCTTTGTCAACTTGCACGTAGTCCACCTTCTCATCGGATGTCACAGATGATGTAGAAGGCTGTGAAAGTGGAAAAAAATAGTTTAATTGAGATTCCAGCTTTATTGTGGATTAAAATGACTATTTAAAAGAAAAAAAACATCTGCTTACTTTCCTGTGTGGACTGGGTGAGCCAGGCTGGAAGTCCAGCGCTAAGTAGTCCACGTTTCCAGACTTCCTAGGGGCTGGGCTGCTGGTGCTACTCACAGCTGGGGAGGTAGACGCTGGGTTCTGCTATTGGGAGAAGATGGAGGTTTTATTCGTACGGGGAATCAAGGCATGCGAACAAGCTGATCAAAGCCCACAACACAATCCCCTAATGTCTCCGTCCAGGTACTGTGACTTACCATTGCCACATAGTTCTCCTCACTGTCTGCAGAGTCTGTGCTGGTGATGCTTTGAGTAGAGATGGGTCGACATTGCTGGGAGGACATGGAGTTTATGGCAGGCCTGAAGCAAAAACACAAAAACAAACACGACTGTGTGGATGACTTTGAGCAGAAACAAAATGCTGCAACATTTGCTGGAAAACGGTGTGTAAGCATGTGAATAACCTTGGGTAACCGACTCACATTGGCCGTGTCCAGGACATAGTGACAGGACTCTTAAATGGCAGCTCATCAATGATCCCACTGTTTTTCAAATCAAGAGGTGTTGGCTTGGCTGAAAAAAATGAAAAAGGAGAAAACACTGTCATTATAATCCTGGATTACAGGCAGATTCTTAAAAATAAAGTAAATAAAAAGCAACAACAACAAACATTTAGATCAGTGGAAAGTCTTCTGTGAAAAACTCACATTTCCTGTTCGGTTTGAGGTTGCGGTTGATGGGTGGCGGTGTTACGTCACTGAAACGACTGGGCCTGTGACACAAGGAGGCGCTGCTTCCCTTACGGGCAGGTAACGTTGCAGAGAATCCTGGGAAATCAAAATGATGTGGCCCGGGACTCATAGGAATGTAGATATTCTTAGGACTGTCAGCCTGGGCAGCGCTGAGTGGCGAGGATCCAGGATTCATAGGCACATAGTTGTCATCTGAATTGCCGCTGTCTGAGCGAGTGAGGGGTGTTTGGGCTCTCTGGTATTTTAAAAAAAAAGGCAAAAGTCACAACTGTAACATTCAGATGGCATAAATGCTATAGAAATGTATTTTTTCTCTCTACTGAGCAAATGACTTTGAACTAACAGTATTTATGGGAATACTGACCAGGTAGGAGCTGAATCCATCGTTGACAGACTCCACAGATTGGCCTGAGTTGTTGAAATGGAAAAGACGATGACTGTTGGTTTCAAAGGATGAGCCTGAGGAAAGAGGTGGGGAATAAAATCGATGTTTACCAGTGCTATAAATACCAGAAGGCAAAAATGTTCCTCAAGTGAAGTAGTGCCATGACAAACCCATATATTTTAGACTCTGTTCAATAATAACAATAACAGAGGGCAATTTACACAAAAATCTCTGATATTAAAAGATGCAAACTTGTTTTTTTCCTAACGAAACTAACATAACAGATGTGCGAAATTTCATTAAATGCTTCACTGGGCTTCTTTGTGGCACAGGTGTGTAAACAGCTTGTGGACTCACTAACGAGGGTCACAAATCAATTGTTCTGTCTGGTTATGTGAAGTCTGAGCATGGACTTGGCAAAGTAACAAACAGAGCAAACTGAGAATGCCAAGCTTTTTAAGAAAAATAGAAACAACAACAACAAAACTTGCTTATCAGCCTGGAACGAGGCATTTTGGATCAGGCTGTATGACTTGAATTTCATTAGCGTCTAAACAGAGCAGTGTCTGCTACACTGGGCTCTTTGTTTCTGCTCAGCTGCAAGCGTTAAATCAGAAAAGTGAGAGATGGATAGAGAGAGAGAGAGAGAGAGCAAGGAGGCACAATGTCATTGCAATACCACAAGAGGGTGGATTGATCAAGTCAGACTTGACTGAAAACAGGAAACAGGTGAAACACATGATTTCAAAGGATGTGTGCCAGACAGATGCGGTTGTGTTCAAAGAGACAGGCAGGATAAATAATAAAGAAAATATTTTGAAAAAGCAGTTAGGGTACTTAGTGGAATTGACGTACCTCTGTGCAGCCTGATATTCTCGACAGCGGGGAGCGTATTCCTGCGTGGGATGACTGACACCGCAGATGTAATCTCACCGTTCTGGCTCCCGAGTGACTGAGGACTCCCCCACTGTCCCTCAGACCCCTGGGTAGGTTTAGGAGGCCTGGGAGGAGGAGCGCAGGAGGATTCAGAGCTGGAGGGCGTCAAAGCATTGTGGTTCTTGTCAAATGTCCGGGGAATCTGATAGAAGGAGCCAGGTGTTGTAGGAAAGTCATAGTGGTCAGGTGACCGGTCATTATTGTGCGTCGTGGCGAGGGCATTGCAAGGAGTTTTGAAAGTATAGACATCCTCGTTCTCGAGATCGGGGTCACCCAGACTGCTGTGAGCTGGTGCTTCTGAGCTGTAACCCCGGGGAAGTACATAGCAGGCCTCTTGGGGTGAGCCATCATGCATGGGTAACTGATGTTTTCCTGGTTTGGGAAGGCTGTAGAAGCCATGCAGCTGAGCCCCCGTGCCATTGAGACAGGGGGAAAAGCCGTAGGAAAGTTTCTGCACTTGAGAATCACTCCCCACTAACATATTGCTTCGCGTGGCCTGGGAGAAGCTGGCACTCCTGCAATGTGAGCAAAAGATATACAGACATATGCATAAGTTTTTATGGTTGCCACTTCCCATGATGCTTACATACATTGTCATAGACAGACATCTGTTTTACACCTAATGCCAGGAGGTAAAAACTATCATGTCCTCTACTTTAAAATTTGTTGTAATGGCTATGTAATTACCCAAACAGACACTAGATGGCAGCATAGCACTTCAGCGGGAGCCTCTAGCGTCTCTATACAGCGGCTGAGCAGTTTGTTCTGACAGCAATATTAATATTTTTAACATTTCCTTGAAAAGCTATTCTTTAAATATGCTTTTAACATGCTGACAGAGAGACAGGATCCACATTAAAAGGGTGAATGGTATGACTTTCCCAGAGTTTCTCAGATTCAGCTAGGCAGACTGGGGACATGCCTCATTTACTCTGGCTCCTTTGCAGGACTTGACCTTGAGTACCAACAACGGCAACCCCACAGCTTCAACATTTCTGGACAGTTAGCTGAGCAATGGCTCGATTTTAGTCGGCTAAAGGAAAGGAAGATATCACTCTTCCTTTCATTATAGTCGCTGCTCAGAAGATTTCACATAAATGTGTTTGGAACACTGAAAGTCTCAAATTGACCTCAAATCTGCTTTTCAAATATAACAACCTAAAATAAACAACTCGCTTTTTATCACGTCTCGTTTCGTCCTGTGTTTCACCGACTATTCTTAATTTTTCACAGAAAAGACTTTAAAAATGTATAATTAATATTGATTATTGCATCATTTTCCATCAATGTGGTTGCTAAGGTGATTTTTTGCATAGATTAAATCAGAACATAGGTCACCAGGCCCGGCAACTTTCATTCTGACATGAATCATGAGCTGGGCACCAGATGCCTGTCTTAATTAGGGGGCTCATGAAGCATTAGCTAGAGAGAAATATGTGCATAAAGCCCATGAGATGCATTGGGAGGTTTGATTCCTTTGGCTTCACAAAGGTCCAGTACCACAGATTTATGTGCAAATTGTGTTGCTGAGAGTGCAGTTCTACCCGCGTCTAAACCTGTACGAGTGATGAATTGCTTCTTCAACCTCATTGATCATCTATTGCGCTGGCTATCTCGTGAATGGCACCGTCGTTGAAGCTGCCTTTTGATGCTAAGAGGTGATGAAAATGTGAACAAAACCCAGGAGCCACTGAATCAGGCCATTTCATTATTGCAGTGAACATTTAGGTGAAGCAGGTATTTTTGTCCTGGGTAATCAAGAAAACATATTTGACTTGTGCATTTTTGTCAGAGTTGAAATGATTTATCAACTCGTGTTTAAACACTTGACTGCCAAATAATATCTGAATTATAGTTTTTTGTCTTGCATTAAAGTCATTTTACTTTTAGTGACTTTAGGGTTTAACAAAAGCATGTCTACACATGAGAACTCCTTTGATCACTAGCTAAGCAAATTTGCATACATTGCTGCAGAGTGTAATCAATATTCTTCATCCCTTTTACGCAGAGTAAATTTCAGTAAATAAAAACATGTATTTTTTGTCATTTAGAATAATTTTGGCGCTCAGATATTGACTTCAAGTGAATGCCCTCCTATCTGTCCATAATGCTTTACCACATCCCCTGTACACACACACACACACACACACACGATGGATAATTCCTCCCCTACAACAGTAGTTTTAAGTCTCAGGGGGTTCTCAGCTGAGGAAGCGCTATAAACCTGTATGTTGACCTGCATTAACGGAAAACAGGAAACTGACACAGGACGTCTGAGGGTCATGACCTTTACCGTGCACTCTCTGTCTTCCTGCTCATGCATTGGTGGAGGAGGAGGTAATCCTGAGGTGCACTGTTGGACAGGGAACTGTGGTGCGAGTGGCGCACCGGCACATCAAAGGTGAAGAGCATGGGCTGGCTGGAGTGGATCGGCGCCGAGGACTTTCGCTCTCCGCTCAGAGGAACCATCGAGCCGGTGACATCTGCTCCAACAGAACGAGGCATATGGTGTAACCTGCCATCTGCAGACAGGATACATCGGAGTAATTGATTATTTAAAGCAGAAAAATCATTCTTTAATCCCAGCTTACCTCGGGCTTATTTTTTATGGACCCGATGTACAATGTCATTTTACGTAACAGAAATGAACCAGCAGCTAAGTTATGACGCTTGTGTGGTCTTGTAGTCAGTAGCTTTCAGTCTGTCCTCTAATCAATACAGATGAGGGATCTGTCTCAAGGGAGGGGAGAGAGCAGCATCCCTTTGCTTTTTTTGAGCAACAGAGAACAAATGGGTGGACATCACATGATCCAAGTTATCCCCCTTTAAACCAGGGTCAGTGTGCTTTGTTTGATTTTATTGAGCCGACCATTGTTTTGCACAGTGGGACAGTGTGAACAACATGGTCCAGTAGTCTTATTGTTTTTCTGTGACATCCCTGATTTTTCCATCGACTACAAAGAAAAGACAAATCCGAGATGGGGATGTTGGAAATAAACTGGGCAGGAGGCCAAAACGAGGCGCTACACACACTGAGCTGCTCGAGTAGAGAGTGGGCGGTCAACTGATCCATCGACCCATGGTGCTGTGTGCAACAGTGGCTGAGGCAGAGGGAGGGAGGGAGGTTTTGGAGGGGGGATGCTGCTCATGCTAATTTTTGATTTTCACTGTACAGTAAATGCAACTATTGCATCAGTGTTATTGTAAGAACAGTGAGCTTCATTTCACTTATTATGAAACTAAAGATTGAAATTTAATGCAAAAACAATCGATCTAGTCACAAAATACAGAAAACGGTCAGAACCATTTCAAAGGCACTGTCTAAAACCAAAAGATAAAACCAAAAAACTCACTGTCACATTTATCTATAAGAGAAAAAAAACCCCCAAAAACGAGACAATTAAGTGGGGGTTTTTTGGGGTAATTCTGGAAACCAACAACCCACACCTCTGCCATTTGCTTCCTCCTGCACATGTCTTATAAAAAATAATATACACACGCCCGTCCTTCAAGAAGACAGCAGTCGTCCAGGAATGAGCGGGAACGCACATACAAATGCACTGTGTGAGCATGCGCGTATGCATGTGGGGCAATAGGAGGGCGGGATTCTGGAGTCCAGTTTTCTGAATGAGGTCACATACAAGCCTGAGGGGGAAAAAGACTGCTATGAGGTCTGTGGGCCAGTGGGCACTGAGATGTCCAGGCCCACAGTGACACAGACAGGGACTCCCCCTCAGCGGTCCTCAATTACACCATTGTTCTACGTGACTTTCCCTAGGATGGTTAGCCATCATCTCCTTTCTCCACAAAAAGCTCTGCAAAAGCTTTCACCCAGTGTACTAAGTAGGTCCCCTGTTATATATTGATTTGTTGTGAAAAGACAGATCTCCCCCAATGCCCCCTGGTGTGGAGAAAACAAAAACAACAACAACAAAATCAAGCAATCAACTAAAAGGTAAAATGTTATCTTGCTAATTTGTAGGGTGCATGAACACAAACGATAATGCTTTTTTTTTTTTTTGGCTCTTTAAAAGATTTTTTGATAAACTACACATATGAAATCCCGCCAGAAAGAGTAAGATGAAAGATGACTGGGGCAGCCTGCTGATGGAACAGCCTACAATATGTGGCTCATCAGTGACACTAATGGACCTGATGATGTATGTCAGCGCTGGAACACTTCCACCAATACAGTAGGGCCACAATACAGAAACAGGGGGAAAAGGGTAAAATATAAAGCCACTGACGCATTCCCAAAAATCACTCAAAGTAATACTGTTTCTGAAATAAATTATAAACAAAAGAAGCTGGGAATTTTGTCCATGACATCCCTCCGCTTGAAGTTAACATAAAAGACCATCAATGCATTAAAAGAGCCTTTTGATGGGTGAACGACACATGGTTATTCTGGGTCAGAGAGCTCCTAACTTCATGAGCAATTTTCCAATTATGTTCTATAATACATCACCTACTGTCTCATTGGCTCTGAGGATCTAATCTAATAGAAACTGGCTGCTGGTCTCAGGGGGCCAAAATTAGAACCATGCTGCACCATGCATGACAAGAACTTCTTTGTAGCATGCTCATTTCCTCCTAGACCGGTCAGAATTAGACGAGAACATACGATAATTTGATCTCAATTTGTATATAAAGATAGAAAAAAGCCAATGATCTGTTGAAAGGAAGAGGGCGGTATCTGAATTTTCTTAATTCAGCACTGTTTCTTTTTTTTTTTGCATCAGCACCAAAGCTGCATCACTCAGATACCCCATTATAGATAAGAATTGAAGGTACATGATATCCACCTGCTTTTAATTTGATTTCTGCAACAATGCAATCTTGTGGATGGTTGGATTTAAACATGTAACTTCAGGGCTCAAACAGCTACAGCGAGAATTGCAAATGAATCTTGGTTCTAAGTCTCTACAGAGAGGCCTCATGGTGCAAGAGGCCATCTTGTGAAACAGGGGTAATATAATCGATGTGAGGTATCCTTGCAAAACAAAGAAAAAAAACAAAACAAAAACAAAACAAAGAGGCACTCTAGTTTTGTATGTTAATCTCTAAATGTGTAGCCTATCACCTTAATGACCTGACTATTAAAACTCATTTGTGATCCCAAGTGTATGCATACAAATGCATTATAAGTTATCCTAAATGGATCTGCCGGGCCTGACTACAAAACAACAGCGTGTCCCAGAGGGTCACATAGTGCGTCCATTTGCATGTGTGGTTAGTGGGGGTTGGGAGTTTTCCATGAGACTGACATAACTAGATAAAGAAGATGCTGGACTGTTGCTGAGATACGCCAGCCCACAATGGTTAGAGTTGTTACCACTGTCAGAGTGAGGCACTTCACAGAAAGAGTCCTGAGCCTTTAATTTTCCTTAAGTGAAAAAAAAAAAGTTCCAAAGATGCATCATTTTCTTGTGAAAGCAGCACAGCAAACAAAGAAGAGCATTCCCCGATCACATTACTCCCCATTCCTGCTCCAGAGCATCATGTGAGCCCCACCACTCGACCACACTGCAACATCAGTTTGCCCCAGTACGCTGTACTAATCAATCACCTAAAAGGCTCAGGCGTATCGGGAACAATGAATTACAGAGTCTGAGCAAATTCTAAAAGTGCAGCATTTTCAACAGCCTGACCTCATTTCTGCAAAGCAAGAAAAGCACAAGTGTCGCTGAGCCACGACCGGCTGGGCGGGAAAAGTTGAGAAAATTTGCAGTGAAGGTGAATTAATAGAAAGGATTTCTTCTGGTGATTCTGGCGCTGGTACGTCTGTTACCATGAGTAACTACAACAACGAGAAGCTGAGCTATCCACGGACCAAGTAATGCCTACAATAAACCCCAATGTATCAAATAAAGATGAGCTGAGGAAACGGTGAGAAAGAAGGGGAAGAGTAAAATAAAGAGCCAGGAGGAGGAAGTTTAAACCATCTCTTCTCTTAACAGAGTTTGAGATCTTGTTGTCAAACCACGATGCACTCTGAAAATCAATCATATTGGTGGCGACATGTTTGGTTCTCTACGTTAGGGGTAGATGGAAACTACAGATTGATCTGTTTTTGCACTCTTTTTTTTTTGTTGTTTTTAGTTGTACAAAGTGGACGCATAATTACAGTTAGATACCGTTTCCAGGCTCAGTGCATGCACAGCAAAGCATTTTAGTTCCCACCGTGCCTGTTCACCTTAAATACCTGAGGTCTTCATTCATGACGGCGTGAGTAGATTAGCACTGCACGTTACTCTGCTACTGTTCAATCCTACTCTTTGTTTAGTTTTATCTATTTATCACGTTTATTTGAAGCCGCTCTATTTGCGATTAAGAAAACTGGACTTGTCGTGATCTTTGATATGATTTCTTTCTTCACGTACAATTTAGTTTGTGTAGTCCAGCTGTGCAAGGCTTTAAGAACAGATTCTTAATGTGTGCACCAATCAAGGCTTACATATTTATAAACTGCACATGACTCAGGAGACGTGCAACTGTCGAGCTGCTTAAGCTTTTCACACCAAAAACAAGATAAGAAAACACATCTGTGTCTCAGTGGAGTTAACAGGTGGGATCAGCAGAAGTTTGGGATCCTGTATGGACATTAACAAAAATAAAACCTCCAACTTCTCCCAGTTATGCCGTCTTGCTTCGGTTGATAATTTTTCATGTGAAACAATATTTTATCCACTTATTTTCTGTCTGGGTTTCTTTATTATGACTGAGTTCCGGTTCTTGAGTGCACTTGACTTTTGTTGTTCCTTTTGTACAATGACAATAAAGAATCTTAACTGATCTTCTTGCTTCTGATGAGCCATGTTATTACATGGCTGCCAACATGGCCACATTACCCAGAATGCAGTTTCAAACAACACATACAGACAAAGACTGGAGAAGCGTGGTGTGAGTAAAGGAGCAGTGTTTCTTAACAACAAATGATGTAATTCTGGAAGTGTTACTTCCCGTGAAGGAGTATGTCTACATCTGGATATTTAACTGTTGGCTTCGAGTTTCTGACCATGTTTTGTATTTAAAAAAAACCAAAAAAAACACAAAAAACAGATCATCTGTGTTATCTTCAGAGGCTGCGTGTGACATCAGCTCAGCTTTGTCACCAGGCAACAGTCATAACAGCCCATGAAGTCATGGTGATTGCTGGAGATTTCAACTACACCCCTGACTCTCTCCTCTGCTTCCAACTTTCCAACTATTTAATCAATCATTTTTAGTTTTTTATTATCCTATTTATTCCTTTTCAAATTTACACTGTAACAATAAACATCTCTTTGTGGATAAATGAAGTATAATTCAATTTAAGTTACTTTTAAGTATTAGAAACAAGCTGTTTGAAAGTACAGTTCATGAGTCTGGTGTGGAAAAACAACACAAAATTAAAAATAAATAAAAAATAAAGTTATGTCTGAATAAGACACATATTGTAAATAGGTTAGTTTAGTTAAGATTCCTTGAACAACTGAGCTGATCCAAACTTAAAGATGAAAGATAAATAGCAGACCGTAGAGGTGATGAACTAGAATAAAGGCAAAAAAAGGATTTTTTTTTTGTAGCAGAAGCTACTGTAAGCTAAAATGTTAAATCAACAAAGCAGTTTAGTTTTATTAGAAGATGGTTTGTTTTTCCAGCAGAACCTTTATGACAGTTACAGGATATTGTAAACATTATACTTACTTCATAACTTAAACAACTGCTGGATCCTTTGAGTTTATTTTACTTGGTGAAATTCCTGTTTTGTCATGAAAAGTTTATGTTTTGCAACCAGCAGTCACATTTTAACCGACATCTCTTACGAACCGTAACCACGAAAGAGAGAGAAAAAAATAGATCATTGCCACAGCTTCACTAACTTGGAGGAAGATTGCTTTTCACTAAATGTAAATCTAAATGTTCCATTGAGTACAATTATCTGCATTTCTTATTTATGAAAGCAAAAGTGAATGTTTTTGAGTGGAGAATAATATTCTTTGAGCAGAAACACTTTCATTATTTTAAAAGCTGGCGACCTTTGTTGATCAGTTTTGCAGGTAATAAAAAAATTACTATAATAAATAAAACAAAAATTAATGAACATATTCAAAAATTTCAATATTATGCAGATCTGCAGGGGAAAATAAACATTGTTTAAGCAAAACAAATCTTTTAAATACCTACTACATAAAAAAAAAAAACCAGAAGGAGTAGTTATACCCGTCCAAATTTATCACCATCTGAAAGGCAACAGTTAAACGTTTTCTTTATTTTCTTTTCCAAGGAGCACGTAGAAAAACAGACAGAATTAGGAGGAAAACCAAACAGTGGGAGCTGTCAGGCAAAAGTCAAAAGCAAAAAAAGTGAAAAAAACAAAACAAAAACAAGGACTGCACCCCTGTCTTTGAGTTCAAACAGCCGACAGAAAACAGAACAAAGCCCCTGATTGACGAAATGATGCTTTATTCATCAGATTGTGCTCAGGGGTTGGTCTTATGCAGGCACACACCATCACTGTCAGACAACAACAGACAGCTGGGTGTGAGATTAAAAAAACTGTAACTGTAAAAAAAAAAAACCTAACTATGAACCTGGTTACTTTTAATCAGAGGTGCATCAGTGTACGTTTACCTCCCGTTGTTTCTGCTCTGCTCAGCCGTTCAGCTGCCGAGTTCAAATCTGCTTTATCAGGCAGAAGGCGTGCAGAATGATTTCTGGCAATTATTAATATTCTGCCAGTAGTTTTATGCGATGCATGGAAGTTGCAACAACAGAAAACTGTTTTCAGATGGCTCCGTGGCTGCAGAAACCTGACCTTCCAGCGCCATGGAGTCATTATTTCAACAAAAATCAATGCAGATAAAGGGCACTTTGGTCAGAGAAAAGGCAAGCTTCTAAAAAGAGAGTAAGAAAGTAAAGGCTAGATGCACCTAAAAAATATTTGAGAATATATGCATATGTGCACTTTACTTAGTTCAGCCCCTTCAGCTGGATAATCAATTTTTTTAAAAGACTTAAAGGAACAATTTGTTCTTGTTTCAGCCTTATTTCAATACCTTTCACAGTTTGGTTACTTTAGTGAGTGTCTCGGCCATGAAATTGTCATTAGCTCAGGGCTGGCCAGGTACTGTAATTACTTCCTATTGACAATGACATGACAATTCCTTATCTGTGCAATTCGAAAAGAGGAACAGTTCTACATTAAAAAACAAACAAACAAACAAACCCTGGCTGACTTGCACAGCTCCTTTAGATACCTAAGCACTAATTTGTAGAAGAACATCAATCTAACCTCTCCAAAAAAAGCCTTCAATCTCCAAAAGTAAACTCTTCAAATAAACCCAATAATACCCAATTTCCCAAATGAACATCTTATCTTCTCCTTACTAACTAACCTTTGCACTAGCTCTCGATTCTCACAACACTTTCCTAATAAAGATGAGTCTAGTCTTCAATATATATATATATATTTTTTTTTTTTAAGCTGAGGAGCTGAGTCACTGGACAGTGGGGATCTGAATCCTCCCAGACAGTGACTCACTGAGATGCAGTGACGAAAGCTCATCCCATCCAGAATCCTGAAGATCCTGAACTGGCAAATACGTTCAAACTGCAATTAATCTTGCTCCACTGCGCTGTTGTTTTGTGGTTTTTGTCAACTTGGTGCGGCTTGCCAAATTTGTAAGAGGATTATGAACGCTGCCAGACTAGGGTTTGTAAAAACACTTAAAATTATGACTAGCTGCCACATCAGCATCAATAACTGCAACTCTCCTCTCAGTTTATTTTAAAATTCACAGCGCGAGTCTTCTTTGCCGTACAGTACAATAGGGTCAAACTCATAAAAACACCTGAAAGAAATCCATGTCGAAAGTCAAGACAGTAAACATTTGCAAATGAGTGTTTCTACTGAATATTGGAATCGTGGTCAATTGTATGTTCTTTAAATCATAAACTTAGGAGAGTGTTTTTTCATAGCAAATTTTTTTTTTTTTACCTTTATAAATGATCAGTCTAACGTGTTTCCATTGGTAACGCTTGGAGTATAAAATATAAAGCTTTCTATCAACATCCTACTTCGAATAAAACTTATTTTGTGCAGCTAAAAGTAATAAAAATGTGGTGTCAAAAAAAAAAAAAATCACAGGAACTAATTTTGGACTAAAATGAGTGTCCTGAAATTGTGCATTCTGTGATGGTTTTTAAAAAAAATTACTTGGTGATTAGAAGATGAAAGCCACAAAACATTATTAGCATACATTCGGCAAAATTTCCAACTAACGTCATGAGAGCACGCTGTGATGGGGTGTGTGGCTTTTGAAGGAGAGAGAGAAACTACACAAAGCACCACGAAGGTTAGGCTGACAGAGAGTCAATTGTGCAACAATTAACTGTCACGTAATGCCCTTGGCCATTCTTCCTCACAGCCGTGAGACGCGTCTTACTAAGTTTAGATTGGGCCAACTGACTGACGGAACGCAAGTTCAGACCAAGGTGCTGATACAGGCTATCTGATGTTGGCAAAAATCCCAAGAAAATCCTTTGAGAAACCCTTCAGCACTCCTTGCGGTGTGCTGTTGTCTGGCTAAACACAACTAATCCTATTTATTACTTTTTCAGACTTCCCATCGGCACTGCAGTTGGGTGAGATAAAAGAAACCCAGGCTGATGTGGCTCTCCCTGGTTTACAACTTCTTTCTATTTTTGTCTGAAAACAAACACATTATCTGCAAAAGCACTTGCCCATTCTTCTCAGTTACCTAATGTAATTTCCATAAGAGGAACTAACCTGTCAGCTTTTTTTTTTTTTTTAAGTCTGGCTTGTTTTCTTTTTTCGAGTGGGAATTCCCAGTCTGTTAGATGACTCAGATTTGCAGCTGGCCGGGAGAAGAGAATACACGACAAAACATCTTTCCTGCTACGAAATGCTTAACACATTTCATCATCTTAGTCACATCTAAGCACAAACTCCTGCAACAAGAAGTAAAATGTGTTGTTGGTGTGAACGCCACGTACGCAACATCACACAGAAACATTTGCTCACGTCAACTTGAGCTTCAAAACACACAACCACTGAAAGGTAGATGGCGTGGGCAGATGTATTTTCCGAATATGCTGAGAATTTCCACACTGCAAGATTATGTTGCTAAATATGGAACTTGGTGCCACATGATTCTCTTAACTAGAAAGCTTTCTAGTCGCGAGAGTACACTGATTTAACAAATGTCTAATGGCGCAGGTGATGACAACAATAACTACCCCTGTTATTGTTTGTAGTACTTGTACTAATTATAATATCAATAATGATGTTAGGATTAATATTATTTTTGGCACTAGGGTCATTGTTGCTGTTCTGTCTCTTTGTCACCATTATTATTATTATTATTGTTATTATTATTATATGTGCTTTTTTTGCAGGTAAATGGTCAAGTGTGGATATATGTCTGTGTAAATTTATATATATATATATATATATATATATATATATATATATATATATATATATATATATATATATAGATATATATATAT
>JAOWBL010000005.1:2531382-2550523 GCA_028564865.1 Zenarchopterus dispar
CACATATATATATATATATATATATATATATATATATATATATATCATACTAGTACTTCTATATCTCATCTTGTCTATATCTCACTAGTATATCTATATTTCATATATACAAGTGGTAAGTCAGCATGTGGTGTCACATAATACTTCACAAATCAAAGTTGTTGTTTTTTTTTATTTTATTATTTTGAGTCAAGAATGATACCTAATCTAAATTTCACCTTATTGTTTGACATGTTACTGTAAATGCTACACACATCTTTGTCTTTCTTTCCTTCTAAAAAAAAAACAAAACAGGAAATGCAAGTTATGATCTTATCTTTGGTTGTCATTTTATCTTCAGTGTGCAACTAAAGTAACTACTAAGGTATCGGGGTGTACGAGTTTTCATTTTATTTTACTCGTACTGTTTAAAAAAAGTGGGTTTATTATTCTTCATGGAAGGATGTTGAAATAAAAGTAGGATAGTAATATTTCTCATTAAACCAGATGTGTCATCAGTTGTGAGAAAAAGTTTAATATGTCACTTCTGAGTATATGGGGGGGATTGTTCTAAAAGTTCACAGTACACATAAAAGTGGTAAAGGGTGTGGTGAAACAGATTCCAGAGAGTTTTACTCCTTAAGTTTCCTTCTGTGTGCTTGCATCATAGCATGACGTTATTTCACTGAAACACAGAAGTCCTCACAACACCTAACAAGGCATTTCTTTTATGTTCTAATTTTTTCTAAGTGCACAAAGCTCTTTGATTTGACATTCTGCGAAAAACAAGAACCACGATTTAAATATTTAGCCTTTTCTGGATAAAGAGTGCTCGACTTAATTGAGGGCTGGAGTGCTGCCCGGTTTCAAGAGGTCAGTGCAACCCAGCCGGGTTATTCCTGGCATCCATCAGCTGTGGCCTGCGTATTAAGCCAGGGCAGCTTTTAAACATGGGAAACTAGACTACAATTCATCATGGTCTGAATAAAATTTGTCTATCTGCACGAAAAGGAAGTAACACGTCTGATCGGAATATGAGGGTCCCAATCAGATTTCAGATCAGCCTTTTCGACGACACAACTGGCAGTGCAGTTAATCTTCTCGCGTGTGTGCCTCATAAGCCCTCTTTCAAATACGAGTGAACCTCCCTGGTGAAGTATATCATGGGGGAGGAAGACACAACAAAATGAGCTAACCCACCCACCGCCTGTCCTACAGAGCATGCCTAAACCCATCGATCACTGTCTAAGCCCTGGGAAGTGAGGGCCGAAGCTGTAAAACTAGGCTGGTTGAACTCTCCCGACTCTTTAGCTCTCCCCTCCCCCTCCAGATTTTGGTTTAGACTACATCACTGCTCAGACTTAAAAAAAAAAGAGGGGGTTGGCTTGGTGGGGTTAGTGTAGAAACACTGCCCTTGACGAAAACTGGGCTGGACAGTCCTCTGGACCACTTTGACAGCTTTGAGCCCAGCTCTGCGATTATGACATAAAACAACAAGATATGAACAGAGTTATATTATTGTCTGAACAATATATCAAAAGCCACAAGGGACATGTTGCAACTCCCATGTACTGGTGTTTGTTCGTCATGTTCAACTGCTCTTTCCAGAGAAGAGATCAAAGGGAGCAACAAGCCAGAATCAAAGCGTAAAACAGAACAACACATTCTCATGAAGCAGACAAGGAAAGGAAAAAAAAAAAAAAAGACATTGAGAATGATTGCCTAAGATTTAGGTTAAAAAGCCCCTGCTGTTATGGCTTCAAACTCCGGACTGTTGCATAAAAAAAGAGAGAAAAAGGTTTGCTTGCCAACTATAGCTGCTTTCCAAAACCAAGGGCAGCCATCCACATCCATGGACCTGCAGCATTTAGCTCCTTCAGTCGTGTTCAATCATTTCAGAAAAAGCTTGATCCTAACTCGCTCCAACACGGTCTTATTTGTCCTGTGCTCAGTCACGACAGCGGAGCACAAAGGATAACAAGTCCGTATCTATTTTTGATGAGTGGGAAGGAAAACTTCTAATAACAAAACATTCTTCCGAGTGGGTTTCTTCCTCAAAATAAGATCAAAATGTGTTCATCTGGCCTTTTGTTTTTTGACATGTTGACAAGTAGTGTTTTTTTTTTCCTTCTAAATTTGGCAACACAGCAAAACAATTATTCTGTGTGTACATGTGGGTTGGGAGTGCGGGGGGTATTCTTACAAACGCTTTCCTTTCACAGACATAAAAGTGATACAATTGTCTGGTATGTGTTAATTGTTCTCCGAGGCTTTAAATAGCATTCGGGAGATAAACACAAGCGTAAATAAGCCACAGCAAAATGAAAATGTAACAGTCTTATCTGTTTTTTTTTTAAAATCACTCTTCCATCCCAATAACACAGGCTAATGAACTTAGAGATGGTTGCGGCCTAAACAATTATGTGAGGTGTGCCTTTTACAGCACTGGAGCGATGTGTGTGTTTAGTAGTTGGCTGTGTCAACAAGTGGGATGATAAGAATCAGTCAGCATGTTTTTAAATGTGCATGAGCAAACACCCAAGCTAAACACATATGCTATTTAAGCTAAAAGATAGAACAGTCTTGTTTACCTCTGTTCCCATTAAATCAATGGAGGAGGAGACATCAGGTTGTTGCCTTTGACTCCACTGTTTTACCTGCTGCTGCTACACACAGATGCACACACACACACACATATGCAGCTGCACAAACACAAGTCCTCCAGAGCGTTGTACCCATAACTCTTGTGTACATTTTACTGTCTATAGCCAGCTCTGTTGTGGTTTTGTTGTGGCGAAGAGATTTAAATCCAGCCAAGGTTGTTTTGTTTTTCTTTTTTTTTTTTTTTTAGCAACAACTGATTTCTGTTTGATCTGAGCAGCGACACATTCGTGCTGGTGTTTAGCTATGACATCATTAAGTGGAGTAAAAGTTCAATTTATTAGAAATGCACTGATTGCAGCTTTCTTTCCCAACTTATATTTCTGATTCTCTTAAAAGGTCCAACATCCTGAACCTGAGTTTGTCTTATTAAAATTCCTTGAACTGTAATCAACATTTTGGTTGTGGTTCGTCATTTTTTATTTTACCTTACAGTTTGTCCAAAACACTTTCTTTGCTATTCTGTTCTGTTCTCACATTGAATAGCTTTAAAAACATGCTTTCAAATGACTAGGAGATCAGAATGTGCTTACGGTGGGACTTCTCAGTATTGATATCAGCAAGTACTTCTACTAATATCAGCAGATAATGATCAGATGCAGCTGGTTGGAAATTTGTTGATTCAAATCACTAGCCCTATCGACTGGTGCATCCATCCCTCCACGTGATGCTCTGTCCTAGCAGATATTTTTGTGAAAAGTTTAAAATGAAAGCATTTTTAACCAAAGGGACCAGGTTTATTTTTTTAGGGGGCTACCTTCCTTGGCCCCCTCTATTTTGACCAAGGGAACCAGCGGATACACAGACTTTCCCTGAAGAACAATCTCGGCCCCAAAAACAGTCCAACTTCTGAAATGAGCAGGGGTGAGGCTGGAAGAACTGAACGTTTCCAATTAGTCGAGCAAAGGGGTTTTATTGACACCTTTCCGTTTCTCTTTAATCCCTGCAAATGGTTGTAAAATCTGTTAACTTTAAATTTAATGCAGAAACAGCAGTTACTGTTTGCGAACACAATGTTTAAACTAATACAGCTATAATACACTAGTACACTAGCCAAACAAGCGCTAGACAAAACTGGAAAGAGGCAACTGTAAAAAGAAGGCAGTGAAACTTAAATTATTAAACAAGAAATATGAACAATTCACCTTTTAATGTCTGATGTATAAAAAAATACACAGAAAATCATAACATCTATTGTTAATTATATATTCAGTTAAAAGCACTCCCAATTTTGTCTATAACTGATTCTAAATGGTATTTTTGTATCTTTATGAATATACTGGGTAATATTATGTAATTTTTATTTATATTTTTTAATATTTTCTATTGTACAAAACTTTTTTGTATTGTTTTCATTATGGGGGTGATTGAGAAGTCTCACAAATTCATGTATCAAATATGATAAATCTGGTTGAGCTCCATTAAGTGTGTTACCACAGACACAGGAAAACTGTAATTTGAAGCAGAAATGATACAACGTTATTAACAAGACATTAGTCTTTACATGTTCACGGAAAATACATTCTTAGGTATAAACATCCAAATCCTCATAGAAGTGTGTAACTAGAACAGATTTAAAGGTAATATAGGCGAAGCGCACATCTGTTTTTGCTGCTCTGACAAGTTTATAAAACCTAAAACTCCAGCGGAGAAAAGCGACACACTTCAGTGGACTTTATCTTTTCCTGATGGACCCTGCACCTTACACACAACTTGAAAAGCAAATGACAAAGGAGCAAGATGATATTTTAGCTCACTGCTACATTTAAGCTCAGGGTGCTGGTGGTGGAAATGCAGCTTTATATAAAAAACATATTACAGAACATAAAGCTAGTTAAATGCTATCAAAATAGAGTTTTCATTTAGTATGTCTTGAGCTGGTTCTTAGAATAAACAACTCTCCTCCAAAAAAAAAAAAAAAAAAATACTGGAATGCATTAATCCCACATCCCAATCCCATGTATGCCCTGTTCGCAGGCTTCACAAAGTTAACAAAACAGGAATATTGAGCGGATTCTGGTGACTGGATAAGGCTTTAATATTTCTCAAAAACATTCCTCACTAAATCAACCGCAGTGACGATTATTCTCAATGCACTGATTAAAAAGTGGGAATGTTAAAGTGGCCACAGTGAATGAGTGAATGCCTCACCACTCGTGATTCCGGTTAATGTGGCGTCTGGGGACAAAGCTGCATGGACAATGACGACAGAGCCCTGATTATATATCCCTAATCAATAGTGGGTCACCACATGCCAGGAACAGATGTGAGTTTCAGAAAGGCAGACAACAGAAATTAGTTACATTTGACAAATATTGCCTTGTTATTCATGCAACAGAAGAAGAAAAAAATACCACCTTTCACATTTCCATCGATATGCTTTCCAAGCACACTGAATTTATAGATTTCTATCATGGAGTATCTAAATAATACACCTAAAACTACATTTCTTCTTTTCTGTGCTCTGTAAATGCCATCCAACTTTATTTGCCCGGCTGCCATTAGTTTATTTGAGCTTAAATAAACCACAAATGGTTCCTTAGAAATTGTGCAGTTCACTCAGGGTTCACCATCTTAGGTCTGAGTGAGACACTAACCAGACAGCTGTCGCAGCCAAAGTTTATAATCGACCGTTCTAGAGTATTTACAATAAATTCAGGTTACAAACAAAACTGTGCCAGCAGTGTGCATGGTAAGTAGCTCAGATCCATTACACGTTCCACCAGATGAAGAGATCCAGATTCCCCTGGGCTGGAGAAAGCTTTCTTCCATCCATGTGCCCAGTAACGTTAACATGAAAAGATGTTGAACCGAATTTCTGAGAGTATACAACGGCGGGTTTTTAAATCTCCCAGACGTATAACATGCTCTGGTTCGTAAACAGTCAAATACTGATCGATGTACGGCAACTGGGATAAATAAAAACCTCCAAAAAATAAGAATCTTGTATGTAAAAGACGGTGGGAGGTCATCCATGGGGTGCAAACTGACAGAGCCCTCTCTAGCAGGAAGGCGAGAAACCCTTCATTCTAATGTTTCCATCATGTGTGCTCTTTATGAGCTCACGTTCTCTTTACAAGCGAGACTCCACTGCGATAGAAATCTCCATCCAACAGGTGTGAAAATGATTCAGAGGGTCGCAGCATTTGGCAGCTACAGCATAGCTCTCATTCGCTCATCTCAAGGGGGGCAATGATCTGCGAAATCTGCTGCACATCTCATGAAAAACAACCTCTAAAAAGCTCTCGGCAGATATAATCAGCCTCAATTTGCAGCTGAACGGTTCCATTATTAGGAAAATGAGTAATCTCTTGCCATCTCTCCATTTCAGCAGAAGGCTGAACCTATTTAGCACGAGCCCATCTGACAGTTTGACTAACGGGAAGCATTATCTTCAATCAGAACTCTTTGTGTTGCTTCCTCGACCTCTACCATCTGCATCGGTTAATACACGTCTGCGTACGGAAGGCGCTCTGCGTGCACCCCTTGGTCTCTCTGAGTTGTCGCAAGTTAGACGTACAACGTGTAATAATTAAAACAGGAGCGGTGCATGAAACAGAAACACTGAGATACAAGTGTAAGACCTGAACCCAGCTCCAGGATGAGCACTCGTGATGCGGATATATGGCCCATCTGTGTGCATCACTGCTGTCAGTTAGCTGAATTTTTGCAGGAAATTCTGACATGTGGTTGTAGCTCACCCACATGCTCAATCCCAAACTCTATAGTAACACATTTTCAGTCATTTTTAATCACTTTGTAAATTATTATAAATGGAAGTTAACATCCGACAGCCGATAACAGTTCCCGTTTCACAGAAATAACTTCAAAGTTGTTTTAGTTTTGATTAATGTTTGTTTTTTTGTGCTATTTATAAATGTTATGATAAACCAAAAATGATTTTAATGCTCTACACAATGAAAAACATAGTTTTTGTCAGATTTGTAATAACACTTGATTCATTCCAACAAATCACAGAGCACTAGAAGACTCTTGCACTTTTCTGTATTACTTGAAAAGAGAACATACAATTTCTGATTACTGATTCTGATAAACAAGAGAATTATTTTTTTGAATGCACAGGGAAATTCTTAAAAAGGAAATAAAATGTTTAACTGAATTAGTTATAAATCAAGAGAAATGAAAATTGTGGCATGTTGACATAAGTATTGATTTGAAGGTTTTAAGAAGAAACAAATTCCTAGTATGCGTGCACCAGGAGCAACGATGAAAATACGTGTTGAACTTTGATGTTCTACAAGTGGAGTGAACCAAAACATTTGCATTTTGGGGCACGTGGGTGCATAATGTCTCCAGGAAGCCTTTGCTCCGCTCGCTGTGGATACACGCTGCCCCATTTTCCATCGTGAAGCCTGATCTTACTGAAGTTATTGTTGTTCTGTTTTCCTTTCTAGAAAATTTTAGTTCCTTAAACTGAAACAAAATGACTCATCGGTGTCTTGTAAGGAATCAAATCTCCGAGCAATTTCAAGTTCTTAAATTGAGCTATATAACTACAAATTAAAAACAAAGATGTTAAATAGTTTAAAAAGAAAAACGATTTCTCATTTCAGCCACACATGCCACACACTGGATGGGGGTTTTACAACTGCTAAAAAAAAAAAAAAAAGTTTTTTTTCCCCCTTTATCAACTTGAGATTTAGAAAAACATTTACGTGTTTGTAGCTCTTTTCATTTTGACTAATGCAACCACGTATATCACAACCACACTCAAATGGCACTTTGGTTACACATTTCCAACTCCTACAAACTACTGCAGCGTGGCATAGAGTTTCATGTGAAATAGAAACACAAATCATCCTATTTTTTATGTACATGTTTAGTACTATATATACTATATAATAATTATTCCGATGCTAAAGTATTGCAAAGCTCATTCAACAGTATTTGGTCATCACAAAATACCTTACATTCCCCCACTTTCTCAGAAGTAAATGATCTAAATTAGTCTTATCAGTAATGACCTATTTTTAAAAGAGTGACCTTACTCCCAGTTTCTAAGTACTGTATTTATGTATACACAGCATTTATCTCACCATTGTGTGAGCCACCACTTTCTCTGCAAGTTCAGTTTCACAAGTGCACAAATAGTCTACCAACCACTGAAAAGCAGATTATGTATATTACAAGGCAGAAACAGCTGAAATGAACGATAATATCAGCAAACCGATGGAAAGACACATTTGGCACCACCTACAAACATGCATCTCATTCACAGTTCATAGTTGTGTGTTGGTATTTTTATTCCGATTACATTTATGGAATTAATTAAAATCGGGCTTTTACTAGTAATACGTTTATTGATTTTTGCATCAGTTTTAGTTTATATAATCCCCCTTAGAAAATGAATGAATTATTGAATTGGATTGAATTAGATGGAACTGCCTGATGCTGAGTAAAAGACCGATAGTTGGTGGAGACTTCAGAAGGGAAACCTATTGGAAGTCATGTGACATGTCAAACTTCAGCTTCATGTATTTCTTGCCTCCTAATTCATGTATAGACACTTGAATTTGGTTACAGAAGCCAAATTTCTCCCTCATTCAAAAAGGGAACATTATGCTACATTTGAAGCTGTGAAAGATTTCATTAGAAAGTAAAAGCACCCAGAAACGCTTGCGTGGATGTGAAACAAATCAAACCTCTATACAGCATCTATGATGCAGCTTGCAAAATCAGTCATGTTTATGAGCACACAAACACACTGTTTTTTCTCAACTGTGATCATTTATGATCTCTGGTTCTGCAGAACATTCAGAAGTAAATCATATTAATAACAGATGTTATTTAGGTCAGCTGTTTATGACCCATGTTGTTGTTGTCGTCTCACTGGTTTTTATGATTCGAGCCATCATCTAAAGCAGTCACTGTCATGTTTGTGTGTTTTTGAGTGTTCAGCAAATAAGCAAAAACATTCTCACTGCTGCCCCAAAGCACAAGAGGGGAGAGAGAGCGAGAGAGAGAGAAATCAATGAGATCTAATTTCCTTCAGAATGGCACTATTTTAGGCTCAGCTGATAAAGTCTTGATAGATGGAAATGCATTTATATACTCACAGAGCAATTTAATTTCTTTCCTTGTCATGGGACTTCTGTCACAACACTTCCTGTAGGTACCGTCCAGAGGAAATCTGGCATCTGCTGTTGGTGAAATAATTACGTTCTGGACCAAAAGCATACAGGCCAAACTCCAGAGTTCATAGCAAAGGGCAGGATATTATGACAAAGGTTCAAATGGGCCACCGCTGGATTTTTGCTGAGAGATAAATGTGAGAAAAATAGTGCTGGTTTACATAACTATATTCCTCTAATACTCTTTAAAAAAATAGAGTTTTATGCATTAATCTAAAACCCTTTTTCCTCTACAGAAATTGCATGAAAGATTATTTGATTAATCTGTTTCAAGGTGGCATTTACCTATGATGAGGCATGCTGCAGGCCAAACTAAGTAAAAACTCATCAATAACTTAATAACAATGTTGTGCCTCTAGGTTGCATCCTCATGTCAACATCAAGGATCAGTTTAAGGGAATGCATTTGATGAATGTAAACTTTGATGCTGCAGCTACATCAGGAATAAAAATGGTGTGACAGTACCCCCCCCCCACATAGTTTTGTAGTTTATGGGGAAAGGCCCACAGATGAAATGGAACAAGGAAAATGCCTGTGTGAGCACTGGGCGTCTGTCAAAGCAGGAACTGGGAGGCGTTCAGAGTTGACCTCTGAGGGCAAGGACTTCCCAAAGCCCCTCTGCAAAACAACAGCAGACCCGGCAGCTGACAACGGGACACAGCCCGCCGCTGCTCGATTTAAAAGTCACTGACTGTCCCCACGTCTTCCTCTTGTGGGACACCGGTAACGACAAGACGCTGAAACCCTGTGAAATCATCGTCGGGGAGGAAAAAAAAAAACAAAACAGAAAAGTAGATATCACCTTGCCGATATGATCAGTCTGGAATGTGGCAATGCCTCATTGTATTTGAACAGGCATGTTTGTGATGTCAGACACAACAGCCGACATATGGGAGGGTTTAGCAAACAGCAGCTTGATCCTGACCTGAGAACAGGAATTGTTTACGGAGTGACACGTTGAACGAATGATTCATACTGTGTATGCAAAGTAGGATTCATTCGTGCTCACTCATTCATATGACTTATTATTATTATGCAAATGTCAGAGCATTAAGTCCCAAAGGAGTGCACAGATCTCGGTGTATATGGATTTGAAGTATGTTTTAAGGAGGTTTATGAAAATAATCTAAATAATTTAATCCTTTAACCGACAACACATTGATTTAACAACATCCATGATGAAGCATCCTAGCTGATCACAGGCGGATAAGTAAAATGACCTCACATGAACTGTGAAAGAGTTTCAGGCTACATTCGTCGGTTGTTTTCATGCTCCTTCTGCTTTTTCTGGACATTGTTCAAAAAAAGCAACCAGGCCACTCCCACTTAGCCTTAAAACACTCCTCACCTCTGGAGCCTCAATCAGCCTGAGAAGAAATTAACTCCAACCAAAGTGATTCGCTTAAACCGTGACTGTTTTTTTTTTTTTTCCTCGTATATTGTGGGAATGCAATGTGTGTGAAAACTGACGAAACTCGTCAGGGGCAGTCTGCAGTCACATGCTTGAGGGGGGACACAGCAAGTTTATACTCATCATGTGTTTGTGCAGCAGCGAGGGGCCGTTGCAAAAGGAGTGAGTCACTGTTAAGAGTTGATCACATTTGCGCACAATTAGAAAACATTTAGCAAGGACTAAGCATGCTTGTTACTGTGAACAAACAAGCTGTCCCCAGTCCTTTATCGCCAGTTACATCCAGACCCTAACTGGAGATGTTTGCATCTGATTTGCATGCCAGGCCTGCAGCAGTGGTACCAGTCTTTATTCTCTGCGCTGATGGCTGTGGTCCAGCCTTTCAGCTGTCATCTAAGGACGGTCAAACGCAATGACCAATCATTTCACCAACAAAGTACTGATTAACATTTAGGAAGAACTTTGTGGCAGACAGGGGTTTGCATATTGACAGGGAAGGTATTAAGGATTAAAACATGTTTTCGTGATGGCAAATAATCACCCACCAGTGGCACATTACAAACCGCTGAAGCATTTTGCATGTACATCGTTTAAACAATATATCCCTTACTCCCTGGCCTGCCAGTACAAACACACCTTCAGTCTGGAATGTCTGAGAGTATTTCAAAGTCCCATCTGAAAATATCCCTCTACATTAACTTAACTTTGTCAGATGACAGTAATATCGGTGAGTAAATGGCCCCAATTGTCCATAGTCTGACTTTAAGTGGAAGGAATTTCAGATGGACAGATTATCACACTCACAAGTCTCCCTGCGCTGGATACTATCTTATGACTCTGTTTTCTGGTTGAAACACTACATGTGGAGTTGTTTTTTTTTAAATGTGTTATTTCTCAGGGTGAGAAGGGTTGGGAGGCTCTGTTCTCTTGTCTGTTAGCTTTGTCCTTCCTTCCAAGTTTTTTTCCCCCCTCTTGTTTATAAAGTTCTGTAACCAAGCAATTTTTTTTCCCCATCCCTACTATTGCAGCTGCTGATCCATAACTGTCCAAGGTGGTCTCTGTGTAAACACCGGGAAGCTTAAAGTGGAAGACACAGACAAAATGACAGGATAGGAAGGGGATACATTTGAAGACATCCATGGATGGATTTCCAAGTGAAACAGTGAGATGACATCATGGCAAAGTCAGCTAGCAGGAACATGGAGAGGCCTAGTAATGTAACACCAAACATAAACAGCGGACAGCTGTATTTATAGGAGATTGTCTCATGCTTCTATCTGCCTCCATAAATCCTATTATCTGATTTGCAACCATTCCCCTGCCCAGCACCCAACAAGAGTCCAGTAGCTGTGGCTTATATTTAGCCTTCTCAAGGCACCCCAGTGCTGTGCATTTACCAGCATTGTTGTGACACTGGTCGTCTTGGCAATGATGAAAACTAGTGGCATCATGCTTGATAAGACATTACCTCATTATGCCCAGGGATAAAGCCAGATGACAGTTTGTGGATCCGAGACCTCTTTAGTCAAAATTTCAGACAGCTGTCGGGTATTACGCAGGCTTACCCCTCGTGTTATCAGAGGACCCCCATATGGGTGGGCTTCCTTGCAAAAAACCGGGCAACTGCATCTGTGCACGTTATTAGACTCTTATTCACAGCCTTTTGAAAGCAAGAGCAAATGTGCTTTCTGCAAGACATTAAACAGACACAAGTGTTCTGCAGCGGGATGCACCTGCTGCAGCTGGACTTTAAATACGAGTTTGGCACCGCTTATCTTTGATGCAAATGAACAACGGTCTAAAACTACAGGGAAACAAGCCATTCACACATTCAGCTCTCCAAGTCAAACTTGTAAAGCTACACAGACTAAGCGGAAGTGATTTGTTTTTCTTCACTCACATATCTTCTCAGCTTTTTCTCCGGAGGTGATTTCCTCAGCCAGCCCTGGAAGATGATTTCTCCGCCGCTCATGTTTGCCAGTGCGCGCTCCTGGTTCTTGCTGTAAAGCTGCAGTCTGTCACTAGTACATGACGGCTCGCCTCCTCAAAGAGCTGTCGGCGTTTGGCTCGCTCCGGTGCAGTCTGATCCCCCCATCTGACGGAAAACCGGAGTCGTCCCTGTCGGTGGTGTGCAAAATAAATGGGGGGGAAAAAACCACTGCGGCTCGACTTTAAAGTGTACGTGCGGCCGGCAGACGCGAGAAAGGCGCAGAAAGTCAACTGATGCAGGGTGAGGAAGTACCACGGGCTGTCTGCAGTTTGTTTTCCCAACTCATACCACGCCCACAGCGCAGAGAGAGGGATGGGCTGCTGGGATGAACAGGATGGAAGAGCAGCTTGCAACAAAACACATCCAAGACACCCGAACGAATCTGAATCAAACCGGTTTATGTGTAGCAGACTCATGTTGAAAATGTTCACACATGGCAGAGGCGCAACTCGCTGTGATTTACTCCAGTAACAAAAACCTGAAACTCCATACAACTTCCTCGTTTTCATTCCACCAAGCAGGGGGTAATTTAGTGATTACTTCTACTTTGAAAAAAATTTATAACAATAAGATTAACTATACTAACAATGCTGATTAAGTGAATTAAAAAAATTCTAATGTTCTTATTGGAATAAATAGGAACAAGCGCCACCTTGTGGAAATATGTGGATACAAACAATACAGATGTGATCACAGCTAAGTCACAGTTCAACATTCATGAAGAAAATGTATATAAAAATCAAAGAGCTCACTATCTTCATATCTTGGGTGTAAAAAAATGCATTAGAACAACAAAGGGAAAAAATTAATTAAATACTACATTTTATTGTATTTTTAAAAAAGAAAATAAAACAACTTCACACATATATTTTATACATTTTGACATTTTTTTTCTCCATTTCAAAGAAGACAAGAATGGGAAAATCTTGGGAAAGGAATTACATCCTTTATGTTGTCAACACCAAGAATGCACTGCAAATATCGCTCAAATCCCAGCCCAAAGCCTCCATGTGGTACGGAGCCGAAACGTCTCAAATCCAGATACCTGCAGATTCAAAATGTATTTAGATCTCCTTTGGTGCATGAGCTTGTTTTGAGTAAAATATTATTTGTAAAAATGTTTTTACCAGCTGTAGTTGTCCTCTAACCCAGCCCTAAAAAGAAAAAGACAATTCTTATATTTACATTAATTCTCACATTAGTATAAAAGCAACTGCTTGTGATATAAACTCAAAAATTTACATTAAATCCTCTATGTTATCATTGTCAAACAATATCACTGCAATATATAGTACTGTGTGCATGCAAAAACACCAAAATTAACTTTGACTGCAGTTTTTTCTATGAATGAAGGTGACACACTCAGGACAGGTGATATACATGTTACATTTGGTGAATCGACAGATGTATTCAAATTAGTTAGATATGTTTTTTTGGGGGGGGCGGGGGGTTGGTCCATCGTCCATAAACTAGTCAGGAAAAAGTGCAATTATTTCCTGTTGTATATTGTATAATAAATTCCATATGTAGTTTTTGTGCAACACTGACAAATAAAGCTAATGAAAATGCAACATACAGAAAACCTACCTACACTACGAGTTTTGTCCTTTTAACTGATAATCAATCCACCAGGAGAAGTTGGTTTGGGCTTTAACAGCTGACGTCTCTAAGAATCTTTGCCATCGTGTTGGTAAGATTATATTTTTTGTGTAAAATGAACATGGAAACCTGCCAGTGAGAGTGGCATTTTTGCCAACAGCAGCTCAAATATATCAGCATCAGCCTTCAAACAGCCCTGCAGTTTGTGCTCTTACTCTTGCAGCCGAGCTCTCAGCAGATTCGGCCTCTCCTCTCTTAGCGAGCCCCCGCAGAGCTCTCCAACTCCTGGCACCAGAAAGTCCACTGCAGCTGCCTGCACACAAATAACAGTCAAAGTCAGCTCGGATATGCAAATTCCTGCCGTGCACCAACTCGCATTACAAAGGAGGAAATAAGTGGTTAAATGATTGATTCAGTCTATAGTTTTAACTGTAAAGCCGTGTCTTACTGTATGCTTGGGGTGGTCCTGGTTGTCTCTTGCATAAAAAGGCTTCAGGTCATAAGGATAATCAATGACAAAGATAGGAACATTGCCACAATGTTTCACCAGGTACTTCTCGTGTTCTGTCATCAGGTCGCACCCCCACTTCAGGAGAGAAGAGCTAAGGTCAATCGTATGGGTATAACATAATAGTAGAAACAGATACTGAGCTGTTTTATTGTTCAAAAGAAGAAAAAAAAAATCTACTTACATCCGTAGGGAAGGTAAATGTCTCTGAGCTGTGTTTCAGGATGTCTATGGCCTCACTGTAGGTAATCCTGAAGGTACACAGTAACAACACACATTGAAGGCCGTTTTGACATTTAACATTATCCTTTACGTTTTATTCTTTTTTTTCCAAATGCAATGTAAGACTCACACTGGGAAAGTCTTGGTCAGCATGGCATCTATGGTATCCTTTGAATGTATGAATGCAAGAGGGAAAAAAAAGTGAGCTGAGAAAATAATGAATTCAGATGCAGTCATGGCTGCTCGGTGCAAGGAGCCAGGTTAGATATCCAAGTTAAATAAGTGTCCTTCAGGACTCACCCTGTGTCCAGGAGTCACATGCTTGTGAAACAAATCCACATCCTCCACACAGTGAGCCAATACATGCTCCGTGGCAGACTTGAACATGTCCTCCATGACCTAAGGAACAGGCCAGGTTTAATAATTAAAGCTGTTCCTACTCAACTGTGTACCGGGGCAACTTTAAAAGCCACATTGCTGCTTTTATTTATTCATTTTTAAAGAGTCAGAACAAGTACAAGACATTTATCGAATTTCCTTTGAGATGTAATACAGTATAATTTACTTATTTGAACAAGAGCAATAAATGAATAAGTGGTATAATACCAAAGTTGGTAGAGTCACAGCTTTCACACAACTTCCTGTGGTGACACCATAACGATTCATTTTAACCTGCCAAAAATGCAGTGGTTGCGTAAAACATACCGGGGGTGGAAGAAAGAAAATATCCCTCTTCTACATGTTACCATGGGGATGAATGCACATGGCTGAAAAGCTTTTTCAGACAATATGGCAATACATGGTATATGTTAGAATTTTCTGTTAAATTCATATGTTATATTCCTGGCAAAAGTACAAACCCCACCTCTAATGAAGCTGGGATGTTGTATAAGACAAAAATAGATTACCATGATTTGCGAACCCTTTAAACCTACATTGCATTGAATACACTACAAAGATATCTAATGTTCAAACTCATGAACTTTTTTTTTTTTTGCAGTCATTTTGAATTTGATGCCTTCAACATGTTCCAAAAACAGCAGTGAGAAAAGAATATTTACTGTTGAGCTACATTACCTTTCTTTTTAACAACACTCAATAAGTGTGTAGGAGCTGAGGAAAATGATTGCTGGCGAAGTTTGTTTCTATTCTTGCTTGATGTATGACTCCAGTTGATCAACGGTCTGGTGGCTCAGCTGTCGTATTTTGTCCTTCATTATGCAGCACACATTTTCAATCGGAGACAGTGCTGGACTGGAGGCAGGCCAATCTAGTACCAGCAGTCTTTTATCACAAAGCCTTGCCGTTGGAACAAGAGCGGAATGTCTCTTGTCTTTATCTTGCTGAAATAAGCAGGGACGTCCCTGAGGAAGATGTTGCTTGGATGGCAGCATATTACTCTAAGTTCTGTATGGACCCTTCACCCATAATGGTGCCTTTGAAGATGTGAAAGTTACCCATGATGCCGTGGGCGCTACCACATCCCTCTACCATTACAGATGCTGGCTTCTGAACTTTGTGCTAATAACAATCTGGATGGTCCTTTTTCTCTTTGGCTTGGAGGACAGAACGTCCGTGAGTTCCAAAAGTAATTTAAAACGTGGACTCATGAGACTACAGCATGCTTTCCCACTCTCCATCAGTCCACCTCAGATGAGCTCAAGGCCCAGAGTTGCAACATGTACTTGAAGATGTAGCAATGAATTGTGTTCACTGACCATGGTTTTCCAAAGTGTTCCTGAGCCCACGTGGTTGTGTCTTTACAAAATGATGTTGGTTTTTAATGCAGTGCTCGCTGAAAGATCAAAAGTCACGGCATTCAATGCTAGTTTTCAGCCTTGCTGCTTACATGCAGATGTTTTTACAGATTCTCTGCATCTTTTGACAATATTATGGACAGAAGACAATGAAATCCCTAAATTCCTTTATATTTATACATTAAGAAACAATGTTCTTAAACTATTGGACTATTTACCCATGCAGTTGTTCTGAAAGTGGTGATCCTCATCCCCATCCTTGCTGCCATCCTGAATGCTCCTTTTCCATTCAATCATGACACTCACCTGTTTCCAACTAACCCGTTCACCTGTAGGACATTCCAAAAAGTGTTTTTTAAAACATTCCTCAACTTTCCTAGTCTTTTCTGTCCCAGCTTTTTTGGAACATGTTGCAGGTTTCAATTTTAAAATGAGTAAATATTTGCAACAACAACAACAACAAAAAAAAGTTTATCAATTTTAACATTAAATAACTTGTCTTTGTAGTAATTTCAAGAGTATTTAAGTTGAAAAGTAATTGAAAATCATGGTATGCTGTTATCTATGCTTTTGAAGAAGTAAAACATTAGTTGTTTTGGTCTACCTACTAACAGTGTCAAAATCCAACATTTGTTTGTCTCTTTTACCATCTCTACTCTTATATACTATAATTCCATAAAACAAAATTCCTAGCAATTATTCTTTACTTTTTTTCTGTTTTGTGCTCAAACAATACTAAGACTTAAGAATAACCAAGCTGCTGAAGTCACACCTATTACTATTGCATGGTCATCATTTAGTTTGTAAGTCCATTTTATTACTGAAGTTTATTTTTAAATGAACAACATATATATATCATAGTAATTATCAACAATATATAAAATTACATGTGTAGAAAAATTCATTAAAGGGAAAGCAGTTTAAGTTCCAGCCTGCAATGATGGAGCTATCAGGGAAAGAGGAAGGCCAAAGCAGAGATTTATGTCTCCAATGTTACCTTAATAGCTCAGAAGGGACAAACCATACACAGCTTATAGCATGCTTTCATGTTTTTCACACCTCTGTAGTTTATAGGTAGGTGGGTGTTATTTAGTTGGTTGCAATTTGTGATTTATGCCACTAGAAGTCAGTGGGTCTTATATGCTTGACCATCAACAGATCATCACATGCCAACTGATGTTGTGCCTGAATGACATTATAGAGTTATGTTGTATTGGAGTTGTACCTTAGTGAGATCCTCTAAGGACTGGATGAAGGAGATCTCTGCCTCCACCATGAAAAACTCAGCCAGGTGGCGTCTGCTTTGGGAGTTCTCTGCACGAAAGGTTGGCCCAAATGTGTAGACTCTAGAAAAAGCCCTGCAAGCAGAAGAGAGACAACACTTCATTTCAAAAAAAGCTTCAGTGTGCATTAATTCATAAAAGTAAGGGACTTGCAACAACAATATATATTAATAAATACAACAGTTTATCTCACCCTGACATCACCTCCAGATGCAGCTGTCCAGACACAGTTAGGAAAGCTGGTACAGAGAAAAAGTTCTCATCTTCTTCGTAGTCTGGGCCTGATGGCTGTAGTAAAAAGCAGAGGTTTACATTTTAAACCTATTCTATTAATCCCTCTGTTCATATTACAGCTTAAAGTGACAAAACATGAAGACTAGTACCATCCAAAAAAGAATTTAAAAGCCTCAAAAGCTCACCTCAACCTTAAAGAGCTCCCCTGCCCCTTCACAATCATTTGAAGTGATGATTGGAGTGTGAATCTGTACAAAGCCATTGTTCTGTAGAAAAAAAAACAAAACATGAACCCATATTCTGCAGTCTGTTCAAAACAACACTCCCTTACTACCGGTCTCACCTTGAAGTATGAATGAATTGCTGCAGTGGCCTCGCTTCTTATCCTCAGTAGGGAGCTAAAAACATTTGTCCGACACCTGAAATGTGGAAACTGGCGAATGTACTCAAGGGGGTGTCTCTCTTTAATTTTGAAGGGAAAATCCTTACAGAAAATAACAACAATGCATAAATGTCTTTTAACATTTTTCGACAGTCACAGCATCAACAGTATGACATAGTTGTGCCATCATTGAAGCTCTCCACAATGGCATGCTGAAATGTGTTTTGCATGTTTGCTCTTACCACTGGGTTACATTCTCCAACTACATGGATGTGGTCTGCTTCCAGTTCGACTGGCTGCTTTTGGTGAGGACTTTTCTTCAGGACACCGCTGACTTCGACTGCACTGCCAAATGTGAGCGACCTTAGATTTAGGAGAGGGATGAGTGGAAGAGTTGTGTGTGTGCACTTTTAATCTAAAAAGGATTATTTATATATTTATTTATTTACCGGAAATAGAAATAGAAACAGGAGTGCTTACGGATCATTCAGCTCTGCTCCAGCAACAACTTGCAGTGACTGCAAGGAGCTTCCATCATTAACATGGAGAAAAATATTGATTTTCTGAGCTCTCACTGAGCGAATCCATCCCTGCAGAAAAATTAAACAGAAAAATCATACAATCACAGTTACTTGTAATTTTAAAAATATGTTTTATGTTTGTATGACTACAACATGAGTGAAATCAGATTTCAATCATTTATTCAAGCTCACTGAAATGTCAATTGAATTTGAATGCACACTTAAATTTCAGCATATAGTAATTGCAAGAATGCAAGAAAGAGCATACCGGAAAGTGCAACAAAATCTATTTCAGGGTCTTAAGATAAAATATGGTGAATATATTAATAGGTGTTTCAGTAACTCATTTATGCACACATACACAAATATATATATATATATATATATATATATGTATATATATATATATATATATATATATATATATATGTGTGTGTGTGTG
>JAOWBL010000005.1:2551353-2561987 GCA_028564865.1 Zenarchopterus dispar
ATAGATATATATATATATATATATATATATGTAGATATATATATATATATATATATATATATAAGCGGGTGTGTGTGTGTGTGTGTGTGTGTGTGTGTGTGTGTGTATAGCTACTTGCAACACTGATACGATGCAAGGAAAAATACAGGAAAGTACGTTTTTGCATGTCCATATTCCATTATGAGCTAATACCTAAAAAAAAAGAGGGGGGCAACTGAGAAAAGGAATAATCATTATTAAGATGGAAGGTGGTTTGCGCAGACGTCTTATAAATAAGACACAATATACCACCTTAAGCAAACAACACCTTAGTGTAAAATAACTGTTAGCACATATTAGTGCAGTTATCAAACGATATTGATAATAAACGCATTGTTACCTGAACTTTGACATATTTTCCCAGTTCAGCATCAGCAAGTACTTCGGCTACTCGAAGTTTCGTTGGTGTCTTTTTACAGTAATGTCGAATCCCAAACAAAATGCGACGAGAAGTAGATGTAATTAATGAACCAGACAGTGTCCTAACTACAGCCCGAAACATGGTCAAAAGCACTGTTTTTTCTGGGGAGAAAAACCTCTGAAAAAAATCATAAAATGCTGCTAGAGCACGATGACATTAACATATATTCTTAGGTTTTCATGATTTTGGTTTCACTTGACTTTCAGCTATCATCCAGCAGACAGTAACACGCCTTACAATAACGCTTCCTGTTGAGGTCTTTCGTCATTCGTTGAATTTTGTCACGTGGGACGTGACAAACCAATCCAATTTTTTGTGTATTTCAACAGGGTTACACATGCTGTAGGGAGATGTAGTTTTTGGGGGTTTTTTTTAAAAAAAGAAATGTGTACGTTTGTGGCGATCAGTGATCTCTATTACTGGTGGCGATAATGTTATTTACGATTTAATTATTTTTAAGTTTACTTATGGACATTGTATAAATGCTTTCAAAAGTGAACACACAAATATTTACGTCTGAAACATAACTAAACTAACTGAATTGTACAGAAGGAAAGACATTGTGCAAATGATACAATTTGCATTTGTCATACATAGTTTAAACCCTTGGCTGCCCATAATTTTAGATTAAACGCACGAGGAAATTATGAAAAGATTACAAACTCTTCTATCAAAGTGTTATAAATATCCATTACTTCCAATATCCTGTGTCATTATCACATGAAAGGTCAGATTTGTGCTGAGGCAATAAAAATGCTGAACCATGTCTGGTCATAGACAGCTGATTTCATATTTAAAAAGCCATCAGGCCAGGTATTTACAGAAAAAAACATAATTCAATTATATTTTCAACTATTAAGTGCAACACACAAAAGGTCATTTTAGTGAAATGGAGCAAGAGCTGTTATCTAGGCCACATGGAAACTCTCCTTATTGCTGCATGTGTCTGACTACAGTGTTGGGTTCATTTTTGCACAAACCTTGTTAATCCAGTGCTCTCCACAACAATAGGTCGCTTCCCACTATTTGCCAGTGAAGTAAATCAGTTCATGGCAGCAATATAATAAGATGCCACAGGCAATTATTTTCCCTGTCGGCTCTGGAGACCCCGGCTATGTCCTGCCAGCATACAGAGCCAGGTCTTTCCACCTGGGGTTGCTTATGACATATCATTATTAAACCCAACAAGATGCATCTCAAACAACATTGGGGTCTTTTATATTAATTATCACTAAGAGGGGTTGGAGCTCTAACACAAGGGGCCTAATCTTAACAGTAAGGAGAACATTTGTTGAAGATTTTAGTGGGTCTTGATGTGCTTGGAAACAACTAGTAATTATCAAACTAAAATAAAGTAAAGATGTAAAATCTTGAAGTGTATGAAAATGCAGTATGTAATTTTTTAATAACCAACTTTATGCATCAACATATGCATCAACAACCCCTTCTAGTGTCTTTATGTGCAATACCTGACTCTACCACAAGGACCTGCTGTAGCTCTACTGAATTCTTTTCTCCACTCCAAGTCAAATCCAGACTAAATTATTATTCATTTGCATTTCCAAGGACTTAAATGACAACAAGTTGGCATTGCACAACAGCCTATCCAAATTTAATCCTAAACTTACTTTCCACATATCAATAGGAACAGTGACATTGTGGTACCAACAGTCTTTTACCATAACTTGATTTGTACATTTCACTTCTTTACAGGTTCGGCATGTGACATCTTGCACGTGGGAGAGATGCCTGATGGTGTGTGGCATGTATTTATATTTCGTGAGACTCACATCCTCCCACAGAAACTGCAAGGCAGTATGTGGATGAAACGATGTGAAACGATCTGCTGAGCTATCTGCAGGACGGTTGAACAACAACAGAAGAAAAACATCTCGAAGTAAAATGTTGTCCCAGTCACACTCCCATAATAATAAATAAAGGACAAAGGCTGAATACTACTCCTTAATGTGAGTAATACAGTTGCTTGTTTCTGGAACCTCTACAGGTGGTAGAGTTGTTTGGCAGTGGCTTGACAGCCTTATTTGGGTTTAACAACTTGTTAAAATCAATACATGATTAGTCAGCAAAACAAAGGATTTTGCTGTAACAGCTTGGAACTGAAGAGGATCACTAAACTCTGTGACCAAGTGCATTCTCTGCTCTCTGCAGGCCTGCTTGTCCAGCAACTGCAGCACCCTTATTGACAGCAGTGCCTGCCATGAGCCTTCATCAGCTCCTCCAAATATTCTGCATTCACAAATGGGAGGCTGCATTGATTTTATGTAACATGGCTCGTTAAGTGCTGATTAGACCATTATAGTGATGTGATTTCAGGGAATGGGTTTGGGTGACAGGCAGCCAAACACAAATCAAAAGGAACTAATAACGTTTTCTAAAAAGAGATTTGGGCTGCTATAGTGCCCCCATGACTACCCAGTTACTACCTCAATGCTGTGTTTGTGAAGGTTTGCATCAAATGGACAAGTTATCTATGATCAACAGAGTGCAACACTCTGTTAAGTCACTGAGAGTCCATCACTGAGAAATATGTTTAATATCACATCGAATTCGTTGTATACTTGTGCTTATTTTATGATTATGACTATTTGAATAAGTATCCAATCAAATTACTTTTCTGTGTTGAAAAATAGCAAACATTTATACACGACATAGAACACACAAAAAAGCATTTTGCATTACGCCATATGATTTTATTTTATTTATTTAATCATAAGTCAGCATTGCATATTCTTTGGCCTTCTTTTATGATAGTACTTTTTGTCTTTTATGCTGCTTCTTGACCAGGTCTTTATTACAAATGAGAATTTGTCTCTAAATTGACTTACCTGGTTAAATAAAGGTTGGAAAAAAATAAACAATAAATGACACAATTCATACTCAATTGTCAAATACTTTTAAGGGAAATAAGCAGATCAATAAGTCATCCAAAAACAAAACAGAAAATGAAAACTACCTGGCATCAGGTTTTAAATTGGCTTCTTTGAGACAAATAAAGAATAGGTTTATCACATTCACAAAAAGTAAGTAACATTCTCCTCTTAAAATCACGTCCTTGTTGTCAAACCCCAAAGATAAAGTTCATGTTATTCCACACGTCTTATTCTGTGTAATCAATGCTTAATTAAAACTGTTTCAGTGTCTCTTTTTGATCCTGAGCAATTCCAGAAACAAAGACAGTCAACCTTGTTTCTCATCACCTTGTTAGAAAACTGTGCTATAAAGTTTTATTGAAATCCATCTTTCAAATGACCTCTTGAAATGTGCTTTTGGGAACTGGTATTTCTAATTATGTGTAAAACCTGAAAAGTTCCTGCTGAGTTGAGTGGGGTCTTTGAGCAGCACTCAAGCTTCTACATAATTTACTCGCTGGTTAAAAACTGGTGAGGAAGACCAATGTTGTTAAAGCTCTGATCACACTATCACTTCTTATCCTGAGTGTCACACTGTGTCACATGACTTCTCTGCTTACTGTAAAGCTTGCAATGAGATATGGTGAAATTGATTCTCTACAAAAAATGTGGATGAGGCACTTAAAATATTTTTGGATGCAACAGCCCTCCATTACAGACAGGGCGAGGTTTCATGACTTTTAAGATATAATTTTACGTATTGCAACTTCTTAACACTGACAGATTTGGGGTATTTTCTTTTTGTCTTTCAATTCTGCATTGAAAATAAATTCCCCTGATGCAAATAGAAGATGACAGGACAGACAGCAGAGTGCTGTCATTAGCAGCATTTACAGGAAGATTTCAACCTAGAAAATGTCTTATCAGTTTAGTACTTGAACCTTTTCCTTTTACTGGATGCAGTCAAAGACAAGATTCTCCTGAGATGGCTAAGAATAGATGATGGGGAAAAAAATAGGTAGAGAGGCTATATCAAAATATAGCAGACAGTGTTACCACCATTCACACACACAGACATACACACACACACACACAGACACACACACACATACAAATGAACCTATTCATTGTCGTTCACACTTTGGTCTTTACAACGGCACCACTTGTCAAAGTCAGCTTTCGGAGGGGTTCATTTCCTCCCCTTCTTTGGTTTTACCTCCTATGAAGATGGAGCTTGCTTTACCCTCATTAACAGAACAATTTGCATGAATAAGTAAATGCTAAATCATGGTTACGAAACAGGAGCAGTTATTTTACTTGTCTCGGTAGATGCACAATAATTGTTGAAAGATTGTTAGATAACACATAAAGTGTCTATTTTCAGATTTAAGTTTCTAATGTAACTGCAATGCAATATTAAAGAAACACTAACGCTGTTTAGTTTACTCATTTGGCCTGAAAAATTGCGCTTCTTTCACTTCATGCTTTGTCAGCTTGAATCAGAGCTACTGCATAGATAATTAAGAAAAAAAGTAATGTACGTTGCAGCTATGTATTAAAAGTTCACTTCAGTTCAGCTTCATTTATGTCGTACCAAATTATGATAAATGTAAACTCAAGGCACTTCAACAATAAAGTTCAACTGATTCCAAATTAGTCCAGTTGATACACAACCTATAAAATAACAATAGTAATTATTGCTTTGCTAAGGAAACCAATAGATTGTATCAAAACTTTTCTTTGATACAATACCCCGTCCTGCGTAAGAACCAGGTGACTGTGGAAAGGGAAAACTCCCGTTTAATGAGAAGAAACCCCTGGTAGAACCAGACTTAGGAAAGACAGGCATCTGGCGAAACCCGCTGGATGTTGAGAGGACATGAAAGAGGAGAGAAGAAGAACAACAACAGGTCAGGGAGCACCCGTTGGGAAAAAGGGAAACTGGTTAATAACAACATTGATGTTATTAACAGAGTTCGGGGGGATGAGAACAAGAGAAAAGTTCTTTATGTTTTCTTTGTTCTTTATTTTTTGGAGTCCTAGAATAGACTTTCCACCTGTCTGGGGTACTCCACCTTTCACATGAAAACATCCAGAAGGGATTCCAAGTGATCTTTATGGGATGGATGGATGGATGGATGGATGGATGGATGGATGGATGGATGGATGGATGGATGGATATATTTTCTGTTAGATAGAAAAAACAAGCTGTGACATTTTATAATCACTTGCTTTAAATAGGTTTTATGGACTTTCTTCAACACCTAGCCTATTTTAATCATGCTTATTCCAGTCAGTGTCACTGTTTGAAAACTAACTTTGTATTTCTCTATGTAAATCCTCCCGTGCTTTTGTTTGCTCACCTTCGTCTGTGGTAGTAAACTGCATATAATTCTTCTTACATTTCTCAGATTTATTATATCAGTGAAAAAATGAATCTTGTCTTTATTAGGTCTCATTTTGTAAATACAACCTCAACTGAAGAATTATACATGGCATAGTATAAAGCATCCTTATTTACTTCACAAAAAAACAAAAATGCTGAATTAATGTGTATAAACCACAGTCTGTACATTTCAAGAGCTAGCAGCTTGTATCACATCTACCAGCAAGAATTTAAAGTGATTGTTTTTCGGTGACACATTATAAGTCTGGCATATTGTTATGACAGAATTTCAGGTTACTCCTCTTTACAAAACTTGTTCAGTTCAATGAGGTTTGTAAGTATTCATTTATGCACAGCCCTCTAAAGTCTGAAGTACTGCTGCAGTTGAGCTGAGGTTTGGAGTTTGATTCCAACATCTTGATTTTTTTCCTTCCACCCATTCTGTTATAGATTCATGTCTGAAGGACACTGGGCCAGATGTCTTTAATTTCATCAGGTGCAACCCTGCCTCTTAACTAAGCTGTGCTGCCATGTTTTCTAGTGAGAAAAGGTTTTACCCTGGCAACCCTTGCAGATGAATCATGCTTTTTCAGTCTTTCCCAAACTATACAGTCATACACTTCAACATTAACCATGCTCACTGAGGCCTGTAAAGTAGAGGATTTTTGAAAATTCTCTAAGCATTGTGAAGTCTCACCTTGGGGTAAACTTGCTGGAGTGTCCTTCCCTAGGAGGACTGGCATCTATCCTAAATGTTTTGACACTTGTCTATAATATATCTCTTTTAGAGTAATGAGCTCCAAATTGTTTGGAATTTAACTTTTAGCCTTTCTCAGATTGATGGACAACAACATTTCTGTAAGATCAATGCCAATTTCTTGCTTCCTTGTCACTGTGTTAGTGAACATCTGAAAGCTCCTTACCAGGAAACTGTAAAATAAATATATAAACCAGTAATCCTCCTTGCACCAAGGTGCTTTACACTTTCTGATGATCATTTACTGGTAATCAAGTGTGCTTCTATGTATTCATTTGATCACAGCCTGATGAGCAACATTTTCAACTTTTAAAGAGACTTTTTATTTTCTGCACGACTATATGTGTTTTTCAGGGAAGAAATGCAATACCTACTCTGGTAAACCCATTATTGCTTTTTTACTGCTGCATCACACACTGCTCACTGCTGTGAGATCCTTTCATAATCTATACTTTTAAATTGTTTGACATTTACAGCTGACTGGTAGGCCTTTTGGCCACATTTATGCACTCCACACTGAGTGCCTTTTTGTTTAACAAGCGCTTGTTTTCCAGGGCAAACACAACGTCCTATTTTGAGAGTTTCCAGCAAAATGATCAACAGCTCACAAAGAGCAAACTACAAATGAGCAGTGAGAGCTGGTCTCCGTGTTTGTGTGGGAGAATTCCTCCACAGCCGTATCATTGATGTGTCCTTCCCCCGCAGATGTATTCAATTTACCTCCCATGTTGAAACACAAAGGACCTGACAATAAGTGATTGCTAACTGGTTTTATTCCTTTGAGGTAAGCTTTATTTCATTATATAAGAAAAAAGCTTATTAGTCTTGACACACATTGTTATTTGAATTAGGAAGGAGTGTGGTTTGACATCAGCTTTTCTGCAGGTAAGAATCTCAGACATGTACCTTTAATCACAAAGGTCAGGGAGCTGAAGTAAATGTTATGATACACCTCTGGCACTTCAGTGCCTTTGGCAGGGTCAGTGTGAAAAGTCAGATAATATGTGTTATAACATTTCTGTTGACAGTCAAACAGTAAGTACTACCTTCCCACGATGGAGAACTGGTACATTTTCTTTTTTTTTCTTTTTTGGCAGTTGACAATAACAAACATATTCCTCTAACTACTGTGCCCCAGCATATGTCCACTCATAAATCGATGACTAATTACTTTAGTTTCTCCAGACACAGCAGCTACCCTCTAATTAGCCAAACAATGAATGGTAATGTCTTGGGTTTCCTTGTGGGCTTTTAATTCACAAGCAGTGCACCTTTTTTGTAAATGTGGGTATTAAGGTAAAGCATTTTCTATTTTACAGGGTATTTATGAAAACAATGGCCTATGTCCATATGCAGTTAATTATGGAAACTATCTAAACTCCTGCTGCAGTTTCTGCTGTGGCGTACTTCACACTACAGTGCAGGTGTACATTTTTGAGAAAAACTGACATTTGATTAAACTCAAATGCACCATGGGGGAATTATTTAAAGAAGAACATTATTTTAAAACTGTATCTGCTTGGGTGGATAAACACTGTCCTCCAGCTGTTTCTGATTTGCACATCTGATTTGCTCACGCTGTCAATTCCCATTCAAGCACTTTTATTGTAGAGCGGCAAACATCATGAAATATCATTATTATTTATTCGATAAAACAAAACAAAACACACAATGTATCCTGGGAGTTGGCACTGAAGCTGCTGAAACATAAGAACTGGCATTGTGTATTTGGACAGTGTATTCTCTGGATAGCCTCTCCACAGCAAATTATGTGGACTTTTGAAATGCAACATTATGCTCATTGTTTTCATTTTTATCATTTTCTTTTTTTGAGCATTAGAGAAGTAAGCAGAAGAACCAGCTGTGACCTTTACTTGAACTATTGCGTCTTTTCTTTTCTTTTTTTTTTAAACAAGAGCCAATCATTTTAGACACCACCTACAGCATAGTTGAGCTTCCCTATCTGTTCTGCATTGAAAGAGACTTGGGTTAAAGAAAAAAATGTGAAGGAAAACAAGACCTTCATTGAAATGTGCTAAACAAAAAAAAAAATCCCCCCATTTGTGCTAACAGGTTTATTTGTATGGGTAAATGAAATGAGAGGCCAGACGTGTCGCAATCCAAAAGCATAATGTGAAAGTAAATTGCCCAAGGGGGATCTACATAATGGTATTCTTAATGGGTGCAAAGGTTTTGTAACCAAAATAATTCTGTCAGACTGACTCAAGGCTTTGTATTTCAAACTGAAAATACATAGTAGGAGATCCAAAGAGGACAAAGGGAATAGATGACTGTGTTTTTCATACCAGTTTTTCTTTTAACTTTTAATTTCTAAAAAAAGATGCATATTTTCTGAACTACTAACACTAATCAAATAGATATCTTGTTAGTTCTTTTTAAAGCATAAATAGTTGTAGTCTTTGACTTTGCTGGCAGAAAATGTTATTTAGTTTGGTGAGCTGCAGGCCAAGTACATCAGAATAGTGCCACACTAAAGTTTACAAAGCAGTTGTTTAACAGCTGTCTGGTGCCGGGTGTATTGTGTCTGATGCCTGTGGTAATAAGATTATGCCTGTGGCAAGGAGCCCTTCGGGGTTCTTCATCTACACCAGGGATGCTATCTGTCTCAATGCAGTTTCAGACCCCCACTTATGATTTGACTTTTTGGTTTATTTCCACCAACTGTCATGCATACAAAATTTCTATTAGTGGCCAAAACTAGCAGGAGTCCTCCTCAGCTTTTCCATCCCTGAAGATTTGTAAATGGTTAGATAAATTTCAATTTTTAGGAAGACTTAAAATTGACTCTGCTAAAAAAAAAACAACATCTACCTAGCAAAACAGGAACTAAGAGACAGTTTGCTTATTTATTTATCTATTAAGTACTTTTTTTTCTTGGATGACTTGTGACTTGAGGCTCTTGATAGAAAAGAGAGAATTAGAAAACATGCTTTAAATTCACCATAATTAGCCACATTAACATGATCCTTTTTTTAATCTGCAGTCTCTGGACCTTTGGTATAAAAGAAGAAAATAATTAAAATCACAGTCATTGTGCCATTGGTGATTATTTATAAGCGTGCGAAACAAATGTAAAAAAGAAAATGGAAACATGATGTGCATAATATAATTCAGGACACTAGTACACTCCAAGGTACAATTTAAATTATGCAGCGGAGAATGTCATAATAAAAGAATGAAAGGGAGAAAAATTAGGTTACAGATATGAGTGTTATTAGACAGACAGAAAATAACACATTATGCTGTAATGTTAGACTAAAAAAGCATAAGCATGCACATAAAAGCATGCACAGTATTTAAAGTGCACACAATAAAACAAAAGAATAGTGGTGATGAACTCTTACGACACAATATAAAGAAACACCTCAATATCACATGCATGAAGGTACATAAAGGCAGAGTGGGAAGATGAGCACTGAATGAGTTTTAGTGCTGCCAGAGCTGGGTACTAATTGACAATTTCTCTGAATTGGCTCTGAATAAGCCAGTATATGTCATGTTGTCTGGTAGTTTCTGGAATATATTGCCATTTGAAGGCTGAATGCAGACTGATGGTCAATACTTTATAAGAGTGAAATAATCACACTGCTTGTACTGAAAATCACATGCACGATTATGGCTCCCCACAGATGAGCCAAAACTTTGATGTGGGGTTGGGTTTTCACAGAATAAATCCACACATGGTGTTTACTACTCCAATTAAGTACATGCACACACAGTCCAGTAACAATTGTGGTTAAAGATTGTTTGCCTGCCCTGGCGTTCAGCTATTCAGCATCTGAAGTGCCATATTTCAACCTCACTCTTCATAAAATTAATCAGGTTCTCATCATCCCTCTGCAGTTCATGCGCACAACACAAGATATGCAAATTCTGGCATCCAGAAATATGTATGTGTTGAAGGCAGAAATGCATCTTCTGTATGAGCTAGTTAGCTTTTGCATGCACAGCAAGATGGCATGTTTGGTTTGTGTAAGGCTAAATGGATCGTAGGGCTGTTTAAAAAATGTTGCTGGTAGGAGAATATTTCCTTGTATTAAATACCTATAGCACTGCTTCATGATTTCAAACACACCCTCAAGACAATAGACGTCTTATATATATATATATATATATATATATAAGAGTATAAGATATATA
>JAOWBL010000005.1:2570471-2668668 GCA_028564865.1 Zenarchopterus dispar
ATATATACTGTATATATGTATATGTACTATATATGTACATATACTGTGATTCCATGCAAAACCTCTGACTTTACACACAGGTTTTGAAGTATTTTTCTTCTAACAAAAACTGGTAAGATCACCAGAGAAACTAATAAAATTGTTCTGGAGGGTTATGACACCCACCATGTATCACGAATTCACAGTGTCAGATGAGAGATACTGGTGTGACACATGACATACAGACTGATACCCTATTGTTGCCCCAAGATTTGGGAACACCACACAGGTGTTATTTTCCCAAGAAAGCATCCACAAGGCCTGCACAAAATGAGAGACAAAACAAACAAACAAAAAAAAGCAACAACAACAACACAATAGGGAGTGATGACAATGAGATTTTTTGAAATTTTGTGGTAGTTCAATAAGATGACCACAGGATGCTGAAACAATTGACCACTCCATCTAAACAACGAATTGTGACTCACTGCAGAAGTTTTAAAAACACCTGTGTTGGGTCATTCACATGCGGATACACTGCTAGAAATATATTTGAACCTCTTATACTGAACATTGTCTCAGAATATATGGATTAAAAATCATTGATTTCTAGCAAAATGTAAATAGCAATGCAAAGGCAGACCCTTGCAACTCAACTGTGAACTCACTGAAGAGGGTGATAAGATCCCAGAGTGATGTGTTATCTACCCTAGCCATTGTTTTCTGTCTTTCATTTTTTGTAGAGTATTTGTTCCTTAATTGAATTTAATAGCATATTAAATACCATTCTGTAGCCTGACATTTCAAATATTTCACACTATAGAGCTGTCCACAATAATATGCAGACAATGCCCTTTGCTCTCTGTTTTTTTATTTTTATTTTCTCCCCCTGGAGTTAGTTGTGCAATCCCTGGTATGTAGAACACACGGGCAAGGGGAGTGTTTGCCCATTTTGCACAAAATTTATCTTATGCACAGGCAACTCCAAGGAAATGGAATTGGAAAAGGAAATATGTATTAGGAACCTTATTTGCCCTTAAATAACACTGCACCAATCCTGAGAGAGTGATGACTCAGAGGCTGTCCCCCCAGGAACTCTATCCATAACGGGCAGCTATAGAAGTATGTTTCATTTAAAACTTGTGAGATTGACATGCACAAATTGCAGTGAAAATTTGTGTGTGTGTGTCTGCTTATTGGAGCTCAACCTTAATGAATGACAAGTACTTCCACAGATCGCCCTCGATGCTGAGGGCCAGCTCCTCCATGGGAGTGTAGGGGGGTGATGCTGGTCACCCACCTGTTTTATGCCTCTCTGACTTCTTCTTATTGGCTTTAAGATAACTGTTGTCAAATGAGCTAGAGATTGATCCCTTAGGCTGTCTGATTAAAAAAAGATAAACAAAAAAGAAAATACAGACCAAACTCCATATAGGTTTAGGATTCAGATTAAATTCTAACCATTTCAATCTAATTAAAACAACATGGCCTTTCTGCTGGGATCTATAAAATGTTCTTTTAAAAGTTAACTCTAAAAGTAAACAAATAATGCAACGTATCTTCAGATTAATTTAATGTATTTCATGCCAGTGTATTTTCCTGTGATCATATCTGTTAACAGGAATGATCATGCACAGACATTTTTGCAGTCAGTATTTCTTTGCCAAGGAAAGTTCTCTTTGGCTTACATACAAGCATTGATTTTTTAAAATTATTGTATTTTTCTTGTCTTCATAGGGGTCTAGTAGGATTTGTTGCTCTAATCTGAGAAATACATTGCACGTTTTTGACAATTTGTTTTGGTTTCAGGTCAACATGCTTGGCTGAACAGTTGGTAATTCATAAGCAGTGTTGCAGAGCCAACAGCATGGGTTAGGGGGAACCGATGCAGGTTCGATTAAAATCTCCAGTTTACCAAAGTCATTGTCAGGAAAGAAAATGGACTGCCTTAAGCCCACCTGTATCCACTGTCATCAGAAAACATCTCTGAAGTTGGAGAAAAGGAGTGATAAAAAAAGCAGTATAACACCAGTCAACCCTGGTACTGCTTTCTCCTGATAGAGAGATAACACTTAGCAAAGAAAATGCTGCATGACTGGATGTAGCATTGGGAACATCTTTTCTTGATTTTTTTGGAAACACCTAATAAATACATTAATGTTAAAATGGGGGCAGCAAAGTGGCTTAGTGGTTAGCACTGTTGCCTCACAGGAAGGAGGTTCTTGGTTTGACTCCCGGGCCAGCCAGGAGAGTTTGCTGGTTTAATCATTCTTTTAACAAATGGCACCAAAAAACTAACCTCTACTTCTCCTCTGTATATTTTCCATATTACTGTGCCGTGTTTTGCAGAAGCTAAACCTATTAAAATGCATGCCATGTTTCAACCTTGATAATTAAGAATGTCAACAGAAGTTGAGCCGTTATGTTACGCTTCCCTTTAGCTACTAAGTTTGGATGAAGAAGGTGGAATCCAAGATGTTTTTAAGATGTTTTATCCCACTGTGTAACATGCAGGATATCATAGAGGTAACATTTTGTATCTAAATATGAGACAATTTTTAAAGTAAATTTTTTTTTCTCTAGCGCTCATAGACAGAAATGAATAACACTTAGTTTTCATGGTCATAAAGAGCAACATGATATGCTGTCCAAAAACATCATGGATTCACTAACCTTTCTGTACACCCTAATTCCTCCAGACACAGGCTTCTAAGTGTGCACTGATCCTTTGCTTATGGACAGATTTGACCTCAGGCACAATTATCCTAATAAAAGCTTTAGATATGCTGTCAATATGATTTGCATAATGTGCAAAGGCAGTTTCATCCATGAATGCAAGGGGCGTCTGTGTGCCTTAAAAATACTGCGGTGACATTTCTCTGGGTCCTTTGTTCACACCTGTCAGAGTAAATGTGATGGGAGACGGCAGCTGCAGCTGTGGCTTTCGCCTCCAGTGAGTCCACCATGTCCACCCGTACCCCCGCTGGAGTCCAGTATACATCACACACACACATTTCTGCTGCAGAAAAAGGAGGTGCTTTTCTCGCATTTATGTTGCTGTTTTCTCAGAGCTTCAATTATGACATAATCCACCGAGATCACAAATTAGTAGAAAGAAAAAAATTATTGCACAAGCTGTGATAATGAAGGAGAGAATGACAAAAAAGAAAACACACACACACTATAAAACTATATTAATTAGTTTTCAAGAAAAAGCTTTCTGATTAAAAAGGGTTTTTTTTTCAAAGACACACAAATCAGCTTCCGCAAAATGCTGGATTTTTTAAAAATAACAACATGCCAGGAAGTGAAAGCAATATTTATTTATAGGTTGCAGGTGCCGTGCTCTAGTAAGAAACCCCAGATTGTGAATTTGTGAGGGCACCTATAAAGTGATCCTATTTCACAGATTATTGATTATCATCGTGATGGTTATGCCAATAAAAAAGCTGAAATTAATGTAATGAGCACATGCTGGCACAGAGGTTGGGGTTACTAGGTCTGTTTTTGGGGGGTGATAAATGCTTCTCATATTACAAGCATTCAGCACTGCACTGCTTAAAGTTCAATCTACCACATTTTCTCATTTTATTTAGCGGGACAGTTTGTATAAGGGCCAAAAAACAAAACAAAACAAAACAAAAAAAGCTGACCTTTGTATGACCCATCCAAATACTACACTTTGAAAACCACCATGTCAGTTTAATTTCCAGATCTTAGTTTTTACAGCCTGTGTCTGTTGCTGCTGTTGTCTGTAATTATGTTGGGCAACCAAATAAGACCTAAAGTCAAAATTCTGCCTCCCTTCTCTACAGTAAGTGGATATACCATTCCCTGCCCCATTAGTTTTTATTATTGGCCCACCATTTGCATAACTGCTAGACCGGGTATGTTTGAATGTGTGACCAAAGACAGAATTGAAGGCAGACCTCTCTGCACAGGCTAATGTTGGGTCCTACTAGTTGTTTTAGTTAATATTAGTACAATACGAACAAGTATAGCCAGCCACAAGGGTGCGCCTTATAAATGTCATATTTCATCTTTAAGAAAATTAATGTACTTGCCTGTCATGTTTGAAAGTATAAATGATTGACACACAGACAAAAAAGATACATAAATAAATAAAAAACAGGTCTCATTTTAGTGGTTATTTTAGTGGACTTTTCACATAATTTATTAATAGAATGTGTACTGAGGCCTCAGCGAGAATGTCAATAACCAAAAATCTGTCAGCATTTATCCAAACTTTGGGCTCAGAATTACCAGAGAAAGGAAGCAGATGCCGCATGAAAAAAATGTGAAGGGTTGAATTCAATGAGTAGTACCGATTCATGCATGGTTTGCCTTTCATTGCTTATTGTTTCCTCGAGCTCAGGTGAATTCTCATCCTCCCTCTCACGGTCACTTCCGTAAAGCGTTAGTCAGTGCAGAATGTAATGGTTGCTTTTATGTAAAACAAATTCACAGCTTGGCTGCATGCAGCAGAAATGCTGTAGCTGTCAATCTGAAAAATCTGCCTTCTCAAAAGAGCAGAGAAATTTGCACGACAGCAGCAGGGCAACAATTTTATCTGATTACAACCTGTAGTGCACTGATTTGCAGGGAGACAGTCCATATGTGTTATTTAAACTGCATTAAGCGCTTAAAAATACAACCAGAACGGCTAACATAACTGCTGCATAAAATGAACAGGAAATGACTCATTAAGAGCACGATGGTACATAAAATCTATGTGCATCATTTTGTTCTGAAATCATCAAATAATTATGCTAGAGTTTCTGGTATATTTTAGAGTGAAAAAGATAAAAAATTTAATTTTATTCTCATGGTGCACTATGGCAACCTCCTTTTTTCTAGCAGTTGAGATGAGGTTATTGTTAGTATGATTTAAAAGAGCACAGTCCTCCAGGCTTAAGGACATCTTGCCTCTCTCCAACAGAGAAATCCATCCTGTACACGTACTCCTCTAACAGCACTTTTTGTTCCCTTTTAAGAAATCCTCTTTTCCAGAGACACATGTGCAGTTGAAGGCTCAGGCTACCTCAAGGACAATGAGAGCCTCAGACTGAAAATTTCCTTTTGTGTTGTCAAGCACCAGAGGATGATATTTTCCCGATGCCCGTCCTTCACACAGAGTGATCAGGAGTCTCTTTAGCCCAAATTAATGCAAAGTGGAGAAGAACAAATGAGAGAAAGAGGTGTCTGTTTTAATAGAACAGGCTATCAGGCTGCCGGCCGCTGTGCTGAGCTCTGCCTGCAGTGAGTCTGAATGTTTCAGGCTCCTGTTTTGCCGCCACATGCTGGCAGCTAACTCTGGAACCGCCCCGCCTGCTAACAGGATTAGCCCTGAGCTCCACTTGCTTAAACAAAGTTATCAAGTCAAAATTAAAAAAAAAAATAGAAAAAAATCTCCTGGTGGCTCCTCTGGCATCAAAGGATTGGTCTTCCGCACTGACAGGTTCATTAACAGCACAGTTTTGCGCTGTAACGCTTGAAGCTTGGTTGTCCTGTGACAGTCTAGTACATTTGCTTTAAAGATGTTTTTATGAACAAACTATATTTTAAGAACTGGTATTCTGCCACATGTTGTGAGAAGCTAATAGGTTCAAAGTCTTAAACAGGTATTACACCATATTTATCTAAATAATGGCACATGGTACAACATTAAATTGTTATTTTGCGTCAGATAAGGTGGTTAAAGTGGGTCCCGGAAGTCAGGAATGATCACTGAAGCATAGTACAGAAATTAAAATGTTCTCACACAAGCATTGCATTAAAATTGGTGAGAGGCACATATTTGTTTTTTTTTTTTAATTTGAGATGTAGAGACAGATGTAGAGACAGAGATTTATATAAAACAAAACACCAAACTAAACACAAAATATTCCCTTTTATTTTTCTTCTACCTTAAGACTACACAGGGTCACTGATGTAGCTCTAAAAGGTATCTACATTTGCATTTTATTTACAGCCTGGTTTGATGTCTCCATATTTACACAGTCAAAGAGAAGCGCTAAAAACACAGTGTTGAGAACAAATCGAAACTCAAAACGAGTCCAAAACTTTAGAAAAAGATACAGTCTTATGACGCAACGGTTCTCAGTGCAATATTCCACAATGCAAATATCCTTCATTCATATTATATTGAACATATTTTTTTTCTTCTTTTTTTCTTGGAAACAAAATGTCACGGAATCAACCAACATCAGAAAAAAATAACCATGTAGTGTTTGCTATATCATTTTGCTATATCATTTGTACAGATTAAGACACTCAAACATGCTCTCACCACCTCTACACACGCAGACAAGTTCATATGTTTGATGGAAACATGATAACGTCGAGAATGTGCAGTGGCCTGGCATAGTTCAAAAAAGTACAACGAATCGAATCAATGTGACAATTTCCAAAAGAGTATCCACTCCTCTTGAGTTTTCACGTCATGACATTTTCAAATGAGCACGACTAAATTGTCCTTTGCGGCATCCGCTGAGAGGGAACAAATCTATGAACGCTAGAAAGTGTCCACGTGTGTTATTTCCAAGGTTGGCGTGTATAGACGACCTTTAGTCTGTAAATGGGAACTAGAACACCTGCAGGTCTAATGGATTTCCACCAGCCATGGGAACAAGGGGAGCCCTATTCTGAAGAAAGAAGCACTTTCGATGCTGACCTGCGGGCAGCCCTTAGGGCGAAGGCAATTTGTATCTTTCATCAAACCCACAACACAATGCAAGACATGTCAATTTCTGCAACCAATATCCAAGTGACGCATATATGACTGAAGGGACCAGTTTCTTTTACCTTTTCTTTGTTTTAAATAGTCTTTCTGTTGAAATCTATTTCCGTCCTGGCTTGTTCTTGTTTGAACATTGTGTTGTGGAATACTGACTTGCGCCTCACCGATAAACAAGTGGTGCCCTTCATAAGCAATTGAGAAAATGCAGTCGGTCTAATGAAACAGACGATAATTGATTTAACTAAACCACCTTCAGAGTTTATTTCATGTGTTCAAACACCCTTAAGTATTGTTTAATTACAACAATTAACAATAAAAGGGACAATAATTCACATTTTCTTTTTTAAATTCACATTTGTTATACTGTTAATTCATATAGCTATTTATAAAAAAACAAAACTAAAATGCAATTCAAAACCATTCCCTTAAAATACCTTTTATGTTTAATACAGACATTGATTCCACAGTATTTTCTTACAGGATTGGCTCTTGTGTATTTTCGGAAATCGAGTTGTTTAACCACAGGCAAATAAAAAAAGAGCAGAGAACAATTTATGTTGTGTTTTCTTCCTTGGGAAAAAGCATTAAAATCTGTTCAAAAATAATAAATTCAAATGAAAACGTTGACCTTATACCCCTTAGTTGGCTTGATCATACAATCTAAGCTTAATTAAGCCATTTTGCTAATTTTGTAGTTCAAAAAAAAAAAAAAAAAAGGCCAACATGCACAGTCAGGGTGTACGGAGGCCTTCCAAGCTAAGACCACAAATGAGTATAAAGCCTCCTCTTATAAAATTAGAAGACATCACACAAATGAAGGTGCTTTGACAGGTTCAGCTGGGGTTTTGATAAAGGGCATTACCGCCAACAGAAATCTCTCTCATTATTTATGGATGACTGGGGCTATGAAGGTTTCAAGTATAAAAAAGAAGTGATTAAAAGAGAAGGAATCTCCTTGGCTGAGGCGCAGAAAAAGGCAGAATGGAGCAAGCTTGTGAATAACAATCTGCAAGTCTGGCAGCAGAGTGAGCCATAATGCATCACCGATACTCCTCTTGGATTCCTTTGAACAGAATCACCACCAGGGATGAGGAAACAGAGTCACAAAAAAATAAGTCAAAGACATCACAATTGTTCATCCTCTAGCAGTCGCACTTGAAGGGCAAAGACTGTTAAAGAATCTTCCAACGGAGAAGGGCACTCTTCTGTTAATACAGTGCAACTGATTGCAACCATTTAGTTACCTTTTTTTCATACAGTATTTTAGAAAACCAAATTGAGCACAGTCAAAGAAAAATGTGGTCATGTACACAATTGTCTTTGGCAAAAAGTCCTATTTCCTACGTCTTAGTCTGTCAGTCGAGAGCCCCGTGTTCATGTCACCTTCGACCCATTTCACTCTGTCTCATGAAATGAATGTTGTTGACACTGTCTGCCAGCTCGGGATATTGATCAACCGAAACCACGTAGTACCCATCGTAGCCTTGCACCTTCCCGGAGCCCAGGAGCTGCTGCTTTTCTCCTTCAGTCCAGGTTCGAGAGCCCTCCTCCCCGTCCCTCAGTCTCTGGCGCTCCCGGACCCAAGCCTGGGCAACGGCCCTCTGGCGAGCCAGCTCCAACACGCGGGCCTTCTCCTCGTCCACGCTGCTGCCGTAACGTGTATTCAGACACAGCGCGCCGTGCTGCAGCTGGATGTCGGTGATGCGCCTAGTCCTGCCATTGAACACGCTGTTGACCTGAGACACCGTCACGTTGACGCCGTTCTCCAGCGTGCGCCGCCCCACCGTCATGCCAATGAGGGCGAGGTCCCCCTCCACTGAGCCCAGTTTGACAAAGTAGTGGGTATCCATTCCCCCGACGGTGAAGTGAAGGTTTTCGAGATAGAAGGCGTCGTTCAGAACTGCAGCCATGCGGCGTCCGTCCTCATTGGCCAAGCTAATTATGTCGGTGCTGATGCGGCTGTCTCGGATGGCAAATTTCACCCCCTTACCAAAGATGGAGCCTCCAGAGGCAAAGAGTTTCTTGTCCTCGGTCTGGGGACAGCCAGCACTTTTGGCTTTGTAGATCTGACCAAAGCGCTCCAGCTTCACAAACGCCTTCAGCTGCCTCTGAACTTCACACTGAACCCCCAGTAAAGACTGCAAAACAAAGACAATAGTATTTAGTCACAGCCCCTGCAGCAGCTACATACCCAGTTAATATCTTTTCTGTTCTTTCTCTGAGCGAGAAATTGATTAAAACAATACAATCGCTTGTTTGAAGACTTTATTCACAACATAAATACTCTCTCCCTCCTTTCCTTTGTAACCTTTATCCTTAGACGGGGCGTGAGCATTACTGCTGGCTCTGACATGCATCCTTTTCTAAACTTAGAATCAGATTGCTTTATTAACGTGCAAACAAAGTGAGAATAATTCCACATGAAAAAAAAAGAACTGAAAAAAGCACAATCTGATTTAATGAAACTGCTATAAAAATGCTTTTCAAGGTGCACAACAAAATGAAGGGTATATTAATAAGAACTTCAATACTTGATTCAACATCATTATTATATTCTTTAATAACAAAATTGCTACTTTCGTCAATGGCAAACAAGAAATCAACAATGCTTTCAAGCTTTGAAGCACAATGCACAGTCCAGGTAGGGGCAAAGGTGTTTTCCAGTAAATGCAGTTCTCTCTGATCATTTGTGACAGGCATGATATTTCCAAAATGGGTGATACTGCAGTCTTTTGACAACCCTGCTGGGCTAAATATGAAATAGGAATTTGTTGGTAACTAGTGTACACAGTATATCTCATTCCTTAAGGGATCAAAAGAGATAACCCATTTCCTTCAACCAGATTTAATACTGTGTCCTAATACTACTTGACAACAGATATTCCTCAAGAAGAAAGGAAGATGAAGAGAATGATGGGGAATGGAAGCTTGCCAGCGCACAAAGAAAAAAGCTGCCTGAATGCATCTGAGCAGCAAAAATAAAAAATAAAAGGCTCAAATATTGTGCTTTCATGCCATCACCCAAGATATGTGCTGCAAGCATCAAGAGTTTTTGTCAAGCAGTAACATTCAAAGTCTTCCTGACAGTTTTCTAATTCTGAGTCGTGGTTCTTCTGTTGGAGGGTTGAAACAGCCCGGGGACTAGGGTGGGGTTGAAGAGAGTCTGACACAATAACGCCGATGGCGAGCGTGTCTGTGCACTCTGTCACGTGATGCCACGTCGCATGGCGTGCTTGAAGACGGGACATACAAAAAAAGGAGGGGTCGGAGGTGCTGCGGGGCTCAGTGGGCACCGTGGCCAGGGGGCGTACTCCACACCACGCCACTCCGTGTTTGTTAACAGTGCCAGTGTATGACCCGGTCAGTTGTTTCAGAGGCGGTGGGGGGGGCAGAGGGCAACATCGTCCACTTTACTGAAACAGCCTCCTGGGACACTTCAAAACAGGCATCATTCATGAGGGTGTGGGGGGCCGCATTCAGCCTCCAGCACAAGATAGAAAAGGAGATCAACCCTTTTGCAGTGCAGACCTCATCTGTCTGGCGCCTCACAGCATTTTTCAATCTCTGTGCAGATTCATCATTATGGGGAAAATGGACAGAGATAGAGCTGCAGGTATTTTATTTCTTCAGGAAAAAAATAAAAATAAAATGAAACACCAAACTGCGGATAAATCCCATGTGCCGTAATATTTATGCTCGTGTTTCAAAGAACCTGACACTAAGTGGGACTGGTCTGGCATCTCCACTGAGGATCAACATGGCATAAACAATCTAAGAAGACCGTTTCAGTAGAAGGAAATTCTGGATAAGAACCAGGTAAACAGGGAAAAGAATAATTATCTTTAACTTTACAATAAAAGGGCTTACTCATCAAGTATGCTTAATACCAATTTCTCACAAACAAGCATGCTACTCACTCACCAGATGTTTTTCTCTTGTAAGATTTATTTAAGTTTGGTTACATAATCAGGGAGCTGGCTTCCTCAATAAATTATTTAACCTAAAATGGTTTACAGGATTCAGCAAAAATCTAAAAGATATCTCTAATTTCTCATAACTCTGCTTTGGCCTGCTTCTCATGTGTTGTCATATACAACTACAGATGAAACTCACAAAAAAATAAAAAAATAAAAAAAGGAAGCTTTTATTCAGCACATCAGAATGTGTAATGTTTAAATGACATGAATATTGTTTTCTAACTGTTAACATTTTTGACCAAACAGGAGTCTGTCTTTATGCTTCTATTTGAAAATCTACCCTTTTATTTAAATCAAAATCATTACACATCCGTTGCTATAGCTGCCAACTTCAGAAGTATTTCTTTGTAGTTAGAGGCAGTTTAGATTATACTGGCAGGATTTCTACACTTTTTTATAGATGGTGGCAGGATTTAAATGAGTTTTTTTTTTTTTTGAGTTCCCTCTGAATCCCTTAAAGAAGCCAAACTTGGCATCACTAATGGACCCGTACTTGAGGGTAGGGGTCAAATTGAGACCTGTATTTACGACACTGGTGGACCACAGCAATCAAACGAAAGCCAGAAGCAGAATGAAAGATCAAGAGTCTGAGTAGTATGTTGGAGAGAGGGTATTGTATCTATCTTCTATCATCTACAGTTTACTATTAAATGTCTTGAGATGTATCTAAACTGTAAATAGCTGGGAAGCATTTTGAAATCATTTAAATATTAGCTATATTGCACCTCGCTTGTATGTTTGTACTTTCAGTGAGTTAAGGGATTTCTGAGGGTTGTCAGGCACAAGCAGTGTGGATGAGTCAGTCCCAGGGGCTTTGACAGTAATCCTCCCAAAGCACACGGTGCCAGATGAGGACAGAGCTGGGATTTGTACAACTGCAATTTTGCACTCTACATATATGATCAGTGCGGATTCATTAGTATGTCTTTTCTTGTGTAATTAACCACAGCCTTTCTGAATTAACTAATATGTCAAGTAATTCCTTTATGAACATAAGGCACTGTGAACAGCAGGTGCATGTTTGGTAACTGGCCCTTCTTTTATATATTAATGATAAAAATAAATGAAACATTTCAAAATGAATGATGAAACAAAATAGAGCAAACCAAGATCAAATGGTACTATATTTATTATAAGAATTTCCTGCAAGAGATAATTCAAGTATTCTAATTCTGGTATTTTAATTTTTTATTTCAGTGCTTGTTTTAGCTTATGCATTCCTCATTGTTGTGTTTAGTTGGCTGATCCAGTGTCATAGTTTGAGATAACCTCATATCATACCCTCCCAGTGTCTTTTAGGCTGATACATACAGAATAATAGTGTCATAAAAACAGGCACCTTCTGTGTTAAGGCAGCAGCCAGAGTGTCATGCAACATGAATCTGCCCCTCTGACGGGTGCCTTTCACTTGTCTTGCTGTAACCAAGTCCATGAAAACAAGAGTGAACTCTTCAATAATTCAGGTGAGTTGGGAGGAACTTAAAAGGGCTGATAAAAGCGAGAATTCGAGCATGTCTACTACTTCTCAGACCTTGGCCAACAGTGTAAAACTGAGATGAAATCAATGGCCAGTGGTGGAGGGAATGGAGGGTGAATTTCCCTAATGGCAGGACAATTACAAGAGCTATTTAGCCTGACCCCATTCCCCAAGTCGAGGATGAGGGGCACAGACCTAGCTCACTGGGCCATGTTTGGCGTGATAGCTGGCAGATCCTCTGGGAATATGGCTTCACAGAGTATGTTAATCATGTTAGACGGGAATGGGAAAGGAGGAGACGGTTGTGTGTAGTAGAAGGAAAGCCAAGGCAGGTGAGTGACTACCTTGGTGCTGTCCCACTCCTGTGTCTTGATCTGGGTGTGGACCAACTCGTAAGATGGCTCCATGGAATCTGTGCTTGGTTTACGATAGCCAGGTATAACGTTGTACAACTGGAAGCCAAAGGTCACCAACCAGCTGTTCACATCTGCAAAGGTGAAGAAGTGATGCAAATATTTGCCAACAGCATACACAACAATTTCTGGATTAAGATTAAACATGGAGCTAAAAAGCACTAAAAACCATATATTTTACTGTCTGATGTCTTTCAAAAAAAAAAAAAAAAATCCAGAGGTGGGGTGTACTCTTTGATTCCACCACTTTAAACCCACTTACATGAACAAAGCTGGGTTGAAAATGTTGTTGCACTGTATCTCTGTGGTATTTGACTAAAGCATTAAATTAAAAAAGCTGACTTTCTAGGGTTAAATAACTGTCTCTTTGAGATATTACTCAGTCAGAAAGAGCCCTTGATTTGTTTGTAAAAGTGCATGGTCCATCCTAAACACATTAGATGGTGGTGATAATTCATGTCCACTTCTGCAGGTGCCATACTAATGACACGTAGCTGGGTCCCAGTAACAACATCTGAGTGTCTGGGGTGCTGATAATTACATCCTGTAATTTCATGTCACCAGAGACTTCATCACAAGAAATCTTGAATGCTCAGTGGGTTCATCTGGAGTAATATATCTCTAATGAGTTGCTAAGAGAGGAAAGCGACAAGCCTGTGATTCAAATCCACGTAATTATGATAATGTGGTTCATATCAAAAAGGAAAAGCCAACACTGTAGTTGTAGTAGCTGCTGCAATCCACATAACTACATTATTATTCATGCTGTTTTTTTAAAATAAGAATTTCTTTGAGCATTTGAGCGCAAAAAAAGGATAATTTGGTAATTTAGTGAAAGGAATATAAATGTCAGGACCATCAGTCACAATTGGGGAGCACCACTGCAGCTTATCTACCGAGCTGTTTAGCATTCAAATGCCAGTCAGGCTTCAACGGTGAACTGTGATGCTGAACACTGCTCCCAATGCCAGGCAGTTAAATGGCTTAGTTGAACAAAGAGAAGTTAAAAAACGACAGAATTTACTGCTTAGTGTTGTTTACAGTTAAATGGATAAATGATCGATGCTTGAATTTTGAAGGTAATATAATGCACAACTAATATTAAGTATATAAAAAAATCACATATGAATGAGATCTGACTGCTTTAGATTGAGAGTATTCATTTAGTATCCTTAGTAATTTCGTTTTCCTTTACGGATGTGACTTTTTCTACGGATCCCTTGTGCTCTCCTTCCCCCTCGGGTGCTTTCTGTGTCATTTACCTCCTCCCTACCAAAAACAACACCGGATATTTCTTGGAAGTGTCAGTGTTCAGCAGCAGCAGAGAGGCCTTCGCTCTACAGCATTTTTTCCCCTCTTTGAGCACTTTCAAAATGATAGCCACTGGGCACATGCACAAACATGCATGCATGCACACACACACACTTGAACACAACCTCAGTACCCCATTGAGAAAGCTTTTAGAAATGTACTAATCACACCGCTTTTCAGTGTAATTTTGGGAGGGTCTGTTCTTACAATTGGGTCTATTGTTAAGAGTAAAAACACATCAAATTTGAAAGAAAACCCTAAAGTAATTGTTTGCCATAAGTATAAGCTGATATATAGTTTGGATTATGGTGCCTATTCTTCGTGTCATTATGGAGCTTTATGCTTCATTGACCGTTTTAGTGGCACTTATTTACGATGTGACTACTGCCATTTTTAAACTATTGTGAACAACTGGTCGTAATTCTTAGAAGCTGATTCCTGAACACTTTTCTTTGGCATTGTTGAAAGAGTTATTTCATGGAAAACTGTGCTTGAACAAACAGAAGCACTTTGCAGTTTCAGATTCTTTTTGAAATTTCATCATGACAGTTCAATTCACTCTTAATTTCAGCTTAATAATGCTTAATTTTTTCATGCACAGCATTTCAAAAACTTCAAAAACTGCATTGAACTGACACTGCTTTCTGTAGAGGTCATTTTTTGGAAATTGGAAAGTTTGCAAAAGTCAGGACCTGTCATCTCAGGGTATATTGAGCGTAGTGAGAGAGCTTACCTGTCATGTAGCACTTTGTCTCTTCATTATTGCTAAGAGGATTGTTATTCTTGAACATATACAAGTTGAATGGCACAATGTGGTCACTGTTCAGGCGTTTCCAAATCTCATGGTCTGGTGTTGTCCAGCGTCCAGCAAGGACATCATAATCCCGTCTTCCCATGTGGACCAGTTTACTGAGAGGCTCATAAAGTCCTCCTTGGTAGCCAATTATGAGCTGGAAGGTAGGGTTGGTGTCGAGGTAAACTTCCCCAAATGCTGTATGAAGGATTTGCTTGATCATGATGCCTGAACCGCTGAACACAGCCAGAGGCGTGCCTATGTTATCACACGCCACATAAAACTCATCTCCGCTGCTTAACTCCATGGCGAACAGGTGTCCCTGTAGGTCATAATACAGCGAGGTGATCTCAGAGCTGGAGTGATTGTACATATGGGTGACCCGAGTGGGGCTGGACAACTCAGCATAGAAGAACTGCAGGTGGTGGCCCATGCTGCTTCTGCTGGATACCCTCCTACCCAGTCCATCGTAACGATACTTGATACTCCATCCGCTCACTTTGTTGTACACCTTAGTCAACAGGCCAGCTGAGTTATACTCAAAGTAGTCATTCCCCCGCTGCTTGAGAAAACCGTCCTCATCCATCCGGTACTGGACATCCCCTAAGCGAGTAATCCGGTCTCTCATATCATAGCGTAAAGGAGTGAGGCGTGCACTGTTTCCAGGACTGAGGAGGTGCAGGTTGCCATTTAGGTCATAGCTGTACCTCCAGAGAGCTTTATCATTGATGGAGACCACCTGAAGCTGACCATCAGCATCATACTCAAAGGTGTAGCGCGTTGTATTGGCATAAGGCCCCACTTTCAGCTCCTTGGCCACCACGCGCCCCATATTGTCATACTGCACCATCATCCAGTACATTAGGGAACGATAAATCTCATATTGGACCTCCTTCACTCTGCCATAAGCATCAAAGTGTTTAGTGTGTGTCATCACTGCTGTGGTTATAATTTGATTTATGTCATAATAGATGACTCCAAATTTGCCAAACTGCTCTGTTTTGCCAGACACATCATCATATCGATACAAGTCAATTGGTAAGGGTGTTTCATTGATGACAGCCTGCATGCTGGTGACCCGGAAACTGTTGTCATAGACATAGTCAAATCTGGCGTTGACCATGCCTTCTTCACTAAACCTGAAAATCTGCCTGTCAATCAGTGGGCCAATTTGTCGGTAGCGGATGGTGCAGGTGAAGCCCTCGCTCTGCAGGTTGACGGTCTTCAGCATTCCTGCCACCTCATCGTAGGAGAAACCAATGCGTGTGGTGTCATAGAGAATCTCCAGCAGCTTGGAAAGTTTCCCGTATTTGTAGATGACCTTACGGCCTGTGCCCAGGTAGGAGGTCTGCAGCAATTGTCCTGTCTCACTGTAGTCTTGGAGCACTGAAGCGTTGCCTTCAGGGGGGTGGTAGGTGTTTCTGTAGTAGCCAATAGAGCGGAAGGTGTCCAGGGTCTGCCGTGCTACGTTGGGCATGGTCACTGAAGAGAGTCGATCATTTCTGTCAAATTCAAAGATATACTGCCTCTGGCTGTAGAGCAGCAGCACCATGGACTGGAAGAAAAGAGGAAGCAGTGTTCAGTACAAAAATGTTAGAAGACTGTATTTAAAAGTTCAACAAATATGGTGCATTTGCTGTTTACAGGACACAAAATCAACATAGAACTAAAATAGTTACAGAACTGTTTTACACAAATAGCATCAAAAAGTCAATATGGTTTGCTGTTAATAAAGTTAATATTGGAAATATACAGACAGTATGATTACTTTAAAAAAGAAAACAAATTCTACAAGCAACGCTGAGTAGGAGAAAATGTAAATGCGAGTACATTGTTGATGTTTGTTTAACTTTAAGATTTACTTCAGAGATGTTACAAACAATCTTTTGATATGAACACAAATGAAGAACTTTTTCACAACTCAGCAAATCAGAAAATTTTAGCCTGTTTTGAACCAATGAATAAATGAATAAATGGTAGCTTTAAAGGCTGTCTCATTAGGCCACCAGTCATCACTTAGAAGTTGCTGAAAACTTACAGCAGTCTGCTAAAAAGGTGACTGGCAGCTGTTTTCATATGAAGATTTTGAGTTAAAGCATAACAGTTCGTCATCGTGCATTTAATTAGTGAGAACAAAGTGAAATTTCTCTCTGTTCTTTTCAGAGATATTGATGGCTAAACTTTGCCGTCAGACTGTGTTAGCTAAGTAAAACGTCAACAGAGCAGCAGACACTTTTAATTACATTTTGGCTGATATCTATCTGTGCTGGAGTCTTCCAGTGTGTGCAACTCAAACTTGACTCGAGAAAGAAAAACTGAATTTTAACTCCCATCAAACCTCACAAGTTTCTTACAACACCACACTTCTATAGCTTGCAGTAATATGAAAAATAAAAAAGTACTCTTTTAATTCAAAGGTTTTACTTATCAAGATATTTTTAAAAAATCACTTTGCCCATTCCAGGTTTTAAAAGTGGATAAATACAACCTCAGATGAGCAACAATACACATCAAAATGCAGAAAAAATGTGTGAAAAATGTATTACACCCTGAATGTGTAAGAGGCCTCACTAATCAAATATTTTCCTGAATTTTCATTTATTGATCATGAGTAGGTGTGACCATCTCTGTTAAAGCAGAAGCTGAGGCATTTTTCTATTCTCGAGTACTCAGGTCTGTGTTAACACAATGCTAAACAGGGAGGACATCAGTAATGAGCTGAAGAAAGCAGTTGGTGTTGCCCTTCAAACTGGGAAGACTTAAAAGATCATTTCCCAGCATATTGGAGCCCATAATTCACCAGTGAGAAAGATTATTCGCAAGTGGAAAACACTAAAGACACTGGTCCATCTTTCCAGAAGTGGACATGCCAGCAAGTTTTCTCTGAGGTCAAACTGAGCTTGGCACAGAAAAACTGCAAAAAACCTCATAAACTACATCTGTCTCTACAGGCCTTAGTTATGATCTCAAAAAGGCTGCCAGCAGAAATGATGTAACCTCTACAAGCTATCTGGCATACAACTTTTACACATATACACATGCTTAGTTTTAACATTGAAAGAGGGTGCTAAGTTAAAACAACTATGACAGGTCCAACAATACATACCTTTTCAAGATAAGTGTAGCTCCAAGATTTACCATCAGCAAATATCTGGGAGACGATTCTGCCGTTTTGGTCATACTCCATGCGTACGGACATGGTCCCTCTTTGGATACCTGCCACATGCCCTCCAGGTGAGTAGGTGACATTGACTCCATTTAGACGGCTGCTCGGTGCCCACAGAGTTGGCCGACCAGCGTGATCATAGTGGATGCGTAAAGTAAACTTCCTGTGATCATCATAGACCTTTTCTGTCCTGGTGATCCGATCAAAGTCCAGTGACAGCAAGTTCCTGTTATGAACCTATTGGAGAAGAAGCAAGAAAGTTAGAAATGTTTAATTCAAATATTGCAACTCCACCAAGAAGGAAAAACACATGCTTTGAAGGTTGGTGTAAACTTAGGGGGAGCCATCCGCCCAAAAGTGATTATTCAATCATTTTTCTTTTCATAGCTTTTAATTTCAGCAGAGGAGCTTTATCTCAAGACTGCAGGAGCTGTTGAGAGAATGACAAGTGAAGAATGAACACATTTCTTTGTTCAAATATTCAGCAGTTGTTTTGGGATTATGTCTATTCAACATGAGAGTCACACTGGTCATTAAATTAATTTTTACTGCTTTCTGTAAACAATAGGTGCGGATGACTGTCATTTTATTTAACCACTTCTGCAAATTGCAAAAGAATAAAAGAAATCCACTTATCAGCAATGTGTCTTCGAACACTATTTAAATGATGCACAAGTGCAGCTTTGGGCTGAAAACGGAGGTCTCTGGTCATACTGTGACACCGTGATCAGAGCAGAGAGAACAAGCTCTAGCAGGCAGCTCCTTTGCTGTGGCAAAAACTGTCATCAGACGCTATAGAAGAAAATTACATCAGATTGAGAAGAAATAGGGATTAGACTGCCTGTCAGAGCAATCTGAATACAAATTATGCAAACTATTGTTGTATATGTGCTATAACAAAAGTGAGCTTATAGAGCTTTCTGTTTCTAATTAAACTATACCTTTGATTCACCATTCATCTGATTTATATGATTTCCCATAGGAGATTAATCAAGAGTTTTTGAACTGAATGAATTGAATCAAATCCAGTGTTATTTATCATACATTTTCCTTATTATTCTTCAGGGTTTTATCTACAGGTGCGCTATCATTTGGCTTAGTAAAGTGCTTGGCGAGGCTTAAAAACATCTTAGTGTGGCTCAGAAAGCTGCTTCTGGCCCCTTTCCAGAAACATCCCATCGAGCCGGTCACAGAGGACTTGCTGAGCAACCTCACTTTTCATTGCACTGAGAAATGCGTGCTTAAGTCTCTCATCTGTGAAGGGACAATTACACCAGAGGCAATTAATGCAACTGATACCTCATTGAGAGGATTACTTTAAGTAAAACCAACAGAATCATGAGCAGCAGGAATCCATGGACATTTGGCACAAGTAATTTGAGCACCCAGACACATGGGGGCGGGGGGATGGGATTCCTTGAAATTATGTAGAAATAAAACATGCTGTCACTTCTTTTTCTTTCATTTTTAGAAAACCTCAAAAAATATAAAAACTGGCAGACGTCACTGAAATTATCACCTTTTAGTCTTAAAAAAAAACAACTCACAGAGTATAAAAGACCGAGACCCCTCATCTCTGGCATTTAATGAAACAATGCGCTAAATGCTTTGGACTCTATTTTAGGCTGAGGAGGCCTGACGTCTGTTCAGAAAAGTTCTTCATGCCAGAGTTTGGCTTGTGAAAGACTTCTGTTGTAAAAAAAAAAAAAAATACATCTGACAGGAGTGATCCTAGTGATCCCAAGAGAATGGAAACCCACTCAAGGGGAATGATTTCAAATTGGACGTCACCTCTAAAGGAAATTTCTCAAAGAAAGAAAGTGTGCAGAGACAAAAAGGGAGACTGTTGCTGCACAGCAGACTTACAACAGTAGGTTTCAAAATGTGCACAGAACATCATAGAAAGAGCCACTCTGCAAATCAACATTGTTGTGTCAAATGACAACTTCAATCTGTCATTTCGCAAGTGAAAAGCCTTTTATTACACTGCATGATTAATTAATTTAGTAACTGTTTTTCACGCTAAAGCAGCTTTGTTTTATCTTCCTGATGGAATCAATGAAAACACATTCTAGCTTTATATTTCAAATTCAGATCTCTTTTAAACAAACAGCTACTATGATCACTAAAATGCAACTGCACAAACATCAGCCTTGTTTCTGTTTTCTGATCTGTGTTTAAGTGGATGAAGAGGCTGCCGCACGGGTTCAATCGTTATGATGCAATAACTCAAACTAGGAGGAGGAAGGTTTGTTTCCATGGACAGATACAGTTATACAATCATAAAGGGAGGCTGTGAGTGGAAGCTCGAGTAATATGTGACACCGTAGATGGGGCGAAGTGGAGACCAGAAATGACTTGTTTAGCTTTCGTTGATGAAAACTGCAACCAAGTAAACACATGCATGCGTACTTCTGCATCGTTATTCAGAAAAACTAATTGGAACAGCAATGAATCTGCTCCGTCTTCTGTGCTCACAACAACAAATAACCAAAGTTGGAGCTACACAGTTGTCTCTGTTGTTTTTCATGAATCCCTCTGCTCTGTATTGAGAACCCCGGCCGCTTGCACGCCGCCACGTTCTCACCCAGCCACCCACATAATATCACTTGACATGTCACTCAAGGTCGCTCGATGATTCCAGTTTTGTTCAGCCCCTCTGTTCTTGCCATTAGGCTGCTCCCATTTCCTACCTCACCCCTGGGGCCGTTGTCTGTAACATACATTAGATGCTCTCACTTCCAAAGGGACGACAAGGCCATTAAATGAACAGCCAATGACAGACGAAGTGGCACCTCCCTATTAGCCGTGTTGCCTTCTAGGGAATGTGGCAGACGACTTAACCTAAGTTGCTATTTGCTTTACACAGCAAGGAAAAACAATCTGAGCAGAGGCATTTTTTCCCCCCCACATTAGTGAACCATCTGTGAATAATAGTAGGTTGCTGGTCATTCCACATGCTTTCCTTTGTGTATTTATACTAAAAAATAAATAAAAAAATTAAATATTCTGTGGGTGATTGTGTCATCTTCTTTTGTTTGAGGCCTTTTGTCATTTTCAGTATTTTAACCAAAATCTTTCAGTAATTTACAAGCTGTACTTACTGAGAGCTGCTGTATTTACGTAGTCTTACCCTTTGAGTCAATCTGTGTCCAATTCTCATAAAGAAAGGCAAATGAAATGTAATGATTTGATTGGCAGGCTTAAGTGTGGGTGAGCAGATGATATAGGATCCACGGAGACAAGTTTAAGGTGCTGCCACTCACAGGAAAATGTATTCATAGCTATGAGAAACAGTTTTTTTTAGAGCTGTGTAAAGTTCAAAACTTAAAGTAAAATTGATGTTGAAGTGTTCTGAGGTGTCATCATACTAATATGAAGCCAACCTATCCTTGAACAGCAAAAAGATGAGCTTTTTGAACAGATTCATATTTCGTTTTGTAACACAGTTGAGACTTCTAATTTTGAATAATCAAAACCAGATAGGAAGCACACATAAATGTCAAGACAAGGTTGAACAAACATAATTTGAATGAAATCCAGTTCAGCAGCTTTGATAAAGTGCATCATCTCATTAGAAGAGGAACATGTCTGAGTCAAATAAAATTCAGGGTAGGCACAAAAGCAGATTCGCTTTTGATAGACCATAGGCATAATTATTCCATGTTTCCTGCGTGAACGGTTATGGTGTTATGAGATCTGGTGATTAAGAGCTATTTGTGTTTATCTCATATATACCATACACACATGTATTTATACTACTAATTGTGTATTACACCCTATCATTTGTTTAATTGCAAATTACCTAGCACTTTGTGAATGGGTCATTTGTAGTGTTATTGCAGTGACTGAAATTTCCACATCTGAAGAAGCAATCCTTCTAAATCCTTGTAAATAAAGCCAAGTATTCTCAGATTTGACAGGTGGACAGGCATTACAGGCTTACGTGTGTTTGTTAGCGCTTTTCAAAGTGACAGAAGAACAAATCTTTTTGTAATCTCATACAGCAATGCTTCCATATTCAGCACCTCTGTGGATTTTTTAAAAACTTTTTTCCCCCCCAAAAAACAATGGTTATATTTAGTTTTGAAAGATTTTTTTTCTCATATTTTTAGGTTTTGGAAATCTTAGATATCTGAGATGTTACAGCTTCATTGTTTTTCTACAACTATGCAGAAAATATTATCTTTCATAGAATCTTCTTTTGATCGATTTACATTTAAATTCATCCAGCTCTGAACAGCTTCTCCTCCACTTTTTGGCCAAAGGCATTTCCGTATGTTGGCTCAGTATTGAGAAAGACAAAGCTTTATTTAGAATGGAACTGAGAGTCGGACTAAAAAGTACCATTTTGAGAGGTTTATGGCTGAACCTGCAGGGGTCTCCTTCCTCTTGATCCCCTTCTACTTCTATTCGGCCTCTTTGGACTTTTGGTCTTTGGTCCCCAAACAAAGGGGACTATCTTTGAGAAGAAATGTGCTCAGAATCAATATCACTTTGAGTACTTTGTGCTGATCTGTGGATGAAAGTGTGGAATGAGTTGAACTAATCTGTGAACCTCTCCGTTGCTGTGTCACTGGTCTTGAGTTTTCATTTCTTTTACTGTTCATGATGTTTTTCTTCCTTGTAGTCACAGATGACTGATTTATATTTCTTTTATTTCTACACCTACAGAGATCATTTTAAAATATATTATTTTAAGAAACCTACTTGGCCTGCAAACCAGATACAGTCATCATTTTTACAAACCTGATCATTTTCCAGCTTTTATGTATTCAAATTCCTTCTCTCCTCATTATTTTGTCTTCTCAGTTATTTATAGTTTCAAATCAATGTAACATTTGTTGAGGATGTTTTCCCATTTTTTTCATGACCTCTGCTTCATCGAGGACAAATGGGAGACACTTGTTTACATGCAAAGCTCTTGAAAGGGTTGTAGTTTTTGGTATTCAGATAATGTAGCTACATGCCTCAGCAAGCAAAGTTCTAGTTTCTTCAGGTCTACTAATTGGATCAACACACACGTTTTTGTTATGTTTTTTTAATATTCCTTTTCAAACATCTACTCAAAAGCAGGTTGCGTTAATAGCATAACCTATTTTTCTTGGAACGTGAAAGTTCCTTTTGGAATTAATAACGCCTGTCTTGGTGTTTTATACATATTCATCTGCTTTTGGATATTCAATATTGGGGTCCTCTGTGTTCAATTTCAAAACACAAACAAATAAACTGAGATAACACATCTTTTTAAGGACTATTTTGACTAACAAAGTAATCATCATCTGGATGAATTCAGCAAAAATCTGAGTCCCTGCATTTGAATGCACAGAAAGCACATACCATTTTAAATTTGTGGTAAAGATACTCACACTTCCCTACAGTGTGTAAAAGCTCAAAATCCCACACAAGATCCCTGTTTTATGCGACTCAACTCTGTTCTTGTGTTTATCACTCGGAATTCAAGTGAGCCACTGATGAAACAATCTACTCTCAGTAAAAGACTGTTTTCATACAAGTGTCAGCTAAATCTGAATTTGAACTTTTAAAATGCCACTAGGGAGAAAAGGGGATTAATTATGTTGCTATAACCTGATTTAGAGCAAATGCAGTATGCTGTATAATGTCATGAGAGGGTGGTGGTATAGGTAATGTTATACATGAGAATAATGACACGGGAAAAAGCACTGCCTCACAGTCAATGACCAGAGATAAAACCTCAAGAGACCAGAAAGAAAACAAAGATCAGCTGTTTTTTTTCCCCCACACTAGACAGAATTGGTCCAGTTTAAATGGAGCTGCAGATGACTGTTCAGGTAAAGAGTTGTCATTTTCAATGTTATGTCAGAACTTCTCTTGGCCCCTCTCAGTATGAACATATAATGGAGTGTACAATATGAGACAATTTTGATAAGAAAAAAAAAACTTTCTTTGTAAAAACAGCAGGTTTGTTGCCTTTAACGTATATAGGTATTGATTTTGTCAGTCAACATAATAAATGTAGGAGTTCAGCTAGGAAAACGCTTAGGAGCTGGATCTGTGTAACATGGGTCAATTGATCAAGTTTCAGCCAAGTTTCTGATGCATTCTCATGTCTTAAACATAAAACTTTGTAAATGAGAACTGCTATGTGGGAATTTAACTTTTTATAATACAGCAGATAGTACATGAGCAGAGTGGGAGAGAAACAAATATATGGTAATGTTCACCACATTTACGACACACTTAGTTATGTTTCCATTGTTCTGGCCACATTGTCATGAAAAAAAAAGGAAAAGTAAATCATTGGGTCCCCAGTTCATCACGCCTGGAGTGTATGACGACTCCTGTGTTTGCTCGTGCAGCCATTTGACATGACATGCTCAAAGCTGACACCAGTATTAGAGGGTTTCTTTTGTTTTGTTTTTTGTTTTTTCCCAGAAAGGGCTCTGATGAGTAAATAACAACAGGGGAATGTAGCAGCCACTCATCGTCTGAGGCGCTGATCCGTTCAGGACCCGTGGACGCACTTACCCAGTTTGGATGCAACAACTACAAGCCTAAAGAGCTCATTTGAAGCCAGAAGGAAGGAAAAGAAACAAAAGGGAGTGCTTTCTCTAATATTATGAGGGTCTCTGGACATACGGGGAGAACATAATTCTAATCAGTAGTCCAATTACTGCTTCCTGTAGAGAATTACAATATCTGTTTCAGATGATTATTACAGTGAGATTTCCATTTTTGCATTTGCTTTTGCAGCATTACTGGAAGCATGGATTTAATCTAATCATTTAAGTAAGAGAAGATCAGGGAGAAGACAGTTGGCCTAATGATGAAAGCCCCTGTGTTTAACCAGCAGTCAATCTTGGCAAGGCAGCATCCTTACCCTTAATCTGCGTCCGTACACAGTGATCTGGCCACGGGCCTGCTCCCTCCTCTGCCTCCACTCCACCAGGTTGAGGCCATTGTCAATAGCCAAACTCACGTTCCTCTTGCTGACTGTGGGGTTGACTGTACCGGCGAGCAGGTGGGGCTCCGTGTACAAGGACACCTCCATACCGTTGGCCAAAACTAGCCTTAATGAGCCATCCAAGCCAATAAAGTAGCTGTTCCGAACTTGATCTGGGGATGTAGAGAAGACATGAATAGGTTCAGAAGGGAAAGAAATAGTGATATAAGAAGAATAAATCTAATATTCCTCTCAGCGAGGCACAAGAATAATGACCTAAAATGGTGGCACAGCAAAAAGAAAGCCTTTAGCAGCAGTATATAACTGAACCGCTATGGTAATGTCGAACTTGTGACAACAAAGATCAATAGTGAGAGGTTTCACAGCACCAGTAAAGTAAAGTTTTACAGCTGTTGCAGCAGCCTGGGGGATATGGAGGGATGAAAACTATCAAAGCTGCTAGCTCGCCTGCGGCCACAGAGAGGCCAGGCCGTGCACTTACACACAAAATCACAAGGGATAAATCTCAACCTGTCCATTACTGTCCTTAGGTGACAGCAGCCTACGTTCCAGTTCAGCACCAGTGACTAATGCTTCCACTGAGCTTCTTATGTACATCCAGCTGGGAATGCCTCCTTCTTGCCTGTTATAAGTACTCCGACAAAGACTCGAATGAATATCATTCTCTGCTGTGACAGAAAATTTATCTTTTGCCAAACACCAGTTTGTGAGCTTCATTTAACACACAGCCCCCAAACAACTATATGCCCTGTGTTTCTTTCTTCTGTGTTAGTCATGTTCAGCAACAATCATTGCCTGGAAAGACGACGTTCTGTATCTTTCTCTTTTGGCACCACTGGGAGTGTTTTTATGCTGTTGCGGTGCGAGACATGGGCAGAGGAGGTAGGGGTGACCTTGCACTGGCCTTTACCTCTCTCCATCATCCAGACAATTCAGGAGTCATCCAAAGATTGCGTGGCATACCGCCGTCACAGAAGGAGCCTAAAAGATGCTAGAAATGCAGCGTGGGAGGTATCTGCTCCACATTCAGATTTAATGTAAGGAGGGTTTAGTCTGCTTTAAACTAAAGGAATACTGGTTCAACAAAAAATGCCTGGAAAAATTGAGAAACCAAAACAGATAAATATGTTTGGCTGGCTACAGGAGAAAATTGTTGAACTTTTAAGCACCATTGCATGTAGAGTATAAGACATTTGTCTTAACTACTCTATTTAACCTAGATATTAACTACTCTATTTAACCTAGAAAAGTCCATATTTGGAACATCGTTTGATGTATTTTGATATATCATGTTAAAAACAAAAGCTTCTTGTGTAATAACTTAAGCATTAAATCTCGCAGTTTTGAACCTGACATATGAAGTTGCTCTGGAGCGTGCTGAGATGAGGACATGAACTCAGATTGATAACCAGGAAACAAATGTCAAAGGAGGTGAAATCATGTGTTATGTTGTCAGCTTTGTAAGCTGACAACATTTAATTAAGAGCAGAGTTTGTGGCTCGGCCATCCTCACAGGCAGATCTCAAATACAAGGTTACAACCAGGAAGTGACCGCTCCATTAAACCACAGCGAGACACCAGAGATTGTCATCTCGAGCTTCAGACGCAGACTGCAGCGAGTCAGGGGACCCGGTAGTTTGAGTTCAAACCTTAATCAGAATTTATTGGATGGAGAGGTGTGTGGGTGGAGCAGGAGCTATTACACTAGCTCCAGAAAGATCAAAGTTATCGATGAGTAATTAGTGGTGCAAGCAGTCAGGACAAAACAGGATATAAGAATGCTCAAGTGAGTTAGATAATAAAATAAAATAAAATAAAATCTGTCCTCTTTTTCACAACATTTTTCTGGGAGGACCTTTTATGGACCCCCTGCATTGTGCTCTCTGATTCATTTTCGTGACATAAAATCAATATTCCTTTTTCATTTCTGGGAAATGGGAGCCAGCACAGCACATGCTAATAAAAATAGAAGAGAATCAAATAGAGTTTTGATTAAGCTTTATAATTGCAGAGACACAATGGGTTTTGTTTCTGTTTACTCAGGTCCTGAGACTTCTGCATCTGTTGTATTTATTGTAAGATAACAGAAGGTTTAATTGACACTGGCCAAATTTCATTTGGAAAAGCCAAGAGCTCCAGACAGGATTTTTTTTAACTGGGGAAATAAATGAACTAATTTTATTTGGAACTATTAAAACTATTGCAGGCTACCATCCTATGAAACTAAGCTCAAACAGACTGGGATGTAGTGCTTTCCTGTGAGCCGTCATCCCGAGCTGTTCTCAAAGAGGGTCAGTCCTCAAAGATTGCTTTTTGCCTTGTTCCACACCTGAAGCCAGATTCCCCAGGGGCTTCCTGTGGGCTCCTACAAGGCAGCTTCCCGTGCACGTTCACTAAAAAAAGGTTTTGACTCTGGTCTTCTTTAACATTCGCAATTGTGCTTATCCAATGTTTCCTGCACAGGAAACTAAACAGTTCAATTGATAGCAAAACTGAGGCAATCCCTGAGGCAAACTCTCATCAGCCAGGGGTCAGAATATGTCAAAGTCGTATAAAAGCTAGTTCTTAAAGTCTCAAAAAGCAATACCGGAGGATCCGTTTTTTATAATATTTAAAGCATGTCCTGGTTCTACCAAAGTTTAAAGGGGGATCTATTATGAGAAAATAACTACTTTTGCACCTAAGAGCATTCAATTTGAAAACTCTAAAAAAACAGGAAATTGTGACATCCAAAACCCAGATCAGAGGAAAATGAAATAATCTCCCCCTGCTTATCCACAACAACACATCTACTGCATCCAAAAGTGAGTAGCACAAGGCTTCAACACCAATTTAAAAGGTGGTAGACCTCGCAGAAGAGACATGAGTGGCTGATTAAAATCAGCTGCGATGAGCAGAGAAGTCGGGACATGGTTGAAAAGGGAGTTTTTGTACCCATTCTTCCTTTTAGCTCACACATAATGCAGCAGGAAATCATCTTCTCACCACGATTAAAGACACTTACCTTGCATAAATGTGTAGAACGTGCCAGAAGCCGACAGGTTGGTGGTGACTGTGATATCCTCTTTGTTTGAGCCTTCTGTCTGGATGTGGACTGAGCTGTCGGCATCTGCGCGGTAGCTGCTCACTCGGCCCGTGGGGTAGGTGATATTGGTCAGACGCCCGTGACTGTCATACCTACAAGAAATCAGATCACGTGAACCAAAGAGCCGTGTCACTTGACAGCAGTGTTACGACATCTTAAAACAAAGCGTTCACGCAGCGGTAATGGCATGCAGGGACTGGGCGTTTTTCTGTTTTTTGCAGAGCCCTTTACTTCCTATTTGGTGTCAAAAGCTGTAAAATGTGTGAAGAGAGGCAGTAAACATGGCATAAAATCCATCAGTGCTGCCATCCCAACGAAATAAATTCAAAACTATCACCTTTAATTACTGAGGCACAATCAACACATTTTAAAAGCAAAGTGTGAACTCTCTGCTGCAGTACTCTCTATTCATAGGTACACTAACATGCAAAGCAGGTTTGGACCTCTCCAGCTTTTTCAACAAGACGCGAATGGGACTTGAATACAAATGCTGCTTAATCTGTGAGTAACTTTCAAATTAAGCAAGAATGTAATGGGAGAAAAAATATATATTGACAATGAAAAATTGTCGAGATTAGAAAGCCCATATAGTTCTACATTTGGTAGACTGCATATAAGGGTAAAAGATCAGGGATATCCCCTAATCTCATTATACAGTCTATGAAATAGGAGCACTGAGGTGCAACTCCTTGGAGAGACACAGCATCTCCCTAGCCTACAAATCAGCTCATCACACGGGAGAACATGAGTGGTCAGATTGCTTCATTTTGTTCTGAGAGCACATCAGCATCGAACAATCTGAAATCCCTCAGATTGCAAGCGTTCCAGAATAGAGGAGAGGGAATGGTACATTACTTAGAATGAAGACTTTTATCTGCGCACTGAATACAGATTGGAAAGCCCTCTTCGATGTTGCCGCCTGCCGTAATAAAGCTTCTAATAAATGAGATGGCGGGTGCTGGTTTACAGATATTTCCTCAGCGCCGCCATCTCAAATATCCAATATGGAAAAGAAGAGTGCAAGAGAAATCATCTCCTGGAGATAAATGTTATCTGATCTCAGCTGCACCACAAACCCAGATTCATCGCAGCATTTCAACTAGTCAGGAAATACTAAATAGCAGAGCAATTTATATCTAAGGATTTGATTTCTTTTGATACCGTTCACACTTTGCGAGGCAGATATTCTCCCTGTGTTCATCACATGATCAAAGTTTTGTACAGTGAAAGCACAATTTGCATGTCATCTTTGCTGCTGAGCGAGCTGGAAACTCAGCCATTGAGCTCGCTCATCGGAGCGTTCACACTTGCCTTCGTCAGAGGAGTCAAGCAGACGGGAATCTCATTCTGGACCAAGGCTACATGAGGCAGCTTGATTGCTGACCCACGCTCTTTCTGTCTACATTAGGGCTTGGAGCTTGCTCTATTCCTCGAGACTCACCACTGAGCTGTTAATGGCTTTGGTCTGCTTCGGCTCAGCTGCCTATTAGCTTGCTTTCTCTGGACAAGAAGAGCATAAGGGGGAGGCTGCTCGACAAAATGAGAGGACTGGTTTCCCCTTGGTTGGTCACAAGTCTATTCAGATCGCATCACCCCTGTGCCACATAGTCGGTGTATGACCTTTCATGCTGGAGCCAAACAATAGGTCCCATACCTGATGCCAGCATCACCTCCAGCATACCAAATGTCAGTTTTATGTAGCATTCTTGGATTTTTTTTTTTTTTGCTGCATGAGAATCTAGGAATGAATTAAACTGATGACATTATGTTTGTATGTCATCTGAAAATATTGGTTTAAAACTACTGCCTAAATCACATTTCTAACTAAACAATGACATCACCTTTTTAAATTGAGGGATGGAAAATAATTTGGCACCTTTCTTAGTTTAAGATAATTTAAGGGATTTACAGTAACCCTTGAGCATACACCAAATACATCAAATCATCTATCATCATCATATCTCATAACTAATCTTATTAGGAGGTCAAATGAGTGTCCACGTATAAAATAATTAGTAAATGATTCCCAACCACTGAAATTTAAAAAAGTGGTTGGGAAAAAAAGTCCTTTGTCCTCTAGCCAGTTTTTTGTTGTTTCTTCACTCATTAAGATTCATTCAAATCTACAGACCGAGGGATTTAAGTATATAATGTTTAGTGTGATTAAAATATTCATTAGTGCACTTTGTTGGGCAGAGATTAAAGAAAAGGGTTTAATGGCAACAAATTATGATTTTTGAACCTTAGGTGGTAGGATGAACTTCAACAATAATTATTCAAGAAAAATAAAAGCTCCTTATTGAAGTGGAGTTAAGCATGGATGAACTGTATGCAAATACAAAGGAAGTGTCTAAAGTGAAAGAAAAAGACAGGAAATGTTTAAATTCTTAATGCATAATTAAGATTTGACAAATGCTTGACAAAAATTTGTACCTATTCCTAATTTTACATGTCTTTTTTCCTTTCTTCTTATATTTTTTGTACTTAGAATGTAACCGTCACCTATATTCTATATAAACCACAGACATCTTTAAATTTATCTAATTTATTACATTTTGTCTTATCTTTGTTTTGTGCAGCGCTTTAATTTTCAACATGTGATATCCTCTTTGTTTGAGCCTTCTGTCTGGATTTGACTTGTGACATTTGCATACTACAACTTTTTCAATTACACAGATAATGTAAAGTGAGTTCACTGACTCTGTAGTGAAAGCCACCATTCATTATTATAATAATTATTGCATGCTAAATCATATAACTGTAAACCATTTTTAAAACCTTCTGTTATAAAATTGATTTATATAGTTATAGGCATCTGCATGTGACACCAGCTTTGTTGGATGTGGCAAACTGTCAAACAGTTCATTGCGCTGCAGATAAACAGGATTATTTTATGTTTCAATACACTGTCAATCAAGTTGACGATGAGTGAGATGAAAAAAAAAAAACCCTAATTGGTAGAATAAAATGCCTTGGCATTTCTTTACACATGAAGGGAGAGTATGCTTAAACATAATAACACTAATAATGCTGACTAGTTTATTTATTTATTTTTTAAGTCTGAGAGAGTGTTTTGTGATCAGAGGCAGTTCTCTGTTCCTTGAGAGATGACTACGCATGGTTGCATTCCAACATCGTTTCTCCACCCCAGCCATCGCTGGTGACAACCGAATCAAACACAGGTGATTAATGCTTGCTCATATTAAACAGAGCATCTGATTGCGTGTCAGAGTTTCACTCCTCCAGCGAGGTGTAACAGATGTCTGACCAGCCAGTCTGTTTAATCACACGTTTTTGGAACGACATCCAGTTAGCGCAGTTTCCCCTGGTACATCATGCTAAGATAAGAGATAGATTCCGCCACGCAAGTCAAGAACATGAAATACTATGCTCTTTGTTGAAAAGCGTGGGAGTGTTTTCACTTGTTCCCTCTCAATCTGTGGTTCGCCTCAATCAATTACTACCTCTGGCTATTCTATTATACTCGTATTGATGGGTCTTCGCAGTCCTGTGGGTAAAATCTTGCCAGCATATTTGGCTTGTTCTGCATCTGACAACTCCAGACAATTGAGGGACTAGCAGTCTGTCACTCCAACATGCACATGGGCGCAGATGAGTCACATATCACCTAGTAATCCTATTTGGTATGATAACAGCAAATAGGATTATACTCATACTTCCACGGGTCTTGTATTGTGAGTGACATACACATCTAGGAATAAGAGGATAGCTCACAGGCCAAAAAATACCAAAATCAGATACTAAAGAGCCTGTGAACTTTAATATTTACTTACTTAATACTTGTATCTTGATGTTATCAGCTCAAATAGTGTCAAAAGGCTGGGTTAAGAGAATGAAAATATTTATCTGCAAAATTTTCTTGACGCTACTTACTCAAAGAAGGTGGTCCATCCGTTTTCATTTGTCTTGGAAGCGAGGAGTCCTGAACTTCCATGGTAGGTCATTACAGCTAGTTCTTGACCCTGGGCAGCAACGGTTTTAAGGGCATTGTTGGTGCCGATGGTGAACCAGAAGGTCTGTCCATCAGGGACCATGATCCACAGGGGCATTCCAGTGGTATCTCGTCGGATGATCACTGTGTTCTTGTTCTTATCGGTGATACTGCTTATATCTCCTGCTCCTGTGTAGGTCAGGTTGTAGAGGTGATCTCCTGTGGTCAGACTTTGTGTGAAAATATGGCTTCCGTTGGAATCAAACAGATAAAGTTCATCATTGATTGGCGAGGACACCTCATACATGTTGAGGGGATTCAGAAAGGGTTTGTTTTTTCGCACGTAGCGTATACGAATGTTCCCAAGGTCAGCAATATAAAGCTCTCCATCAGGACACACTGCCAGGGAAGACGGTGCGTTCAGTTTGGCATCCTTGGCATAACCCCCGTCTCCAGAGTAACAATCACAGTTGGCGTCATTCTTGCAGTCACAGCCGCTTGGTGCCCCCGCAACCAGGGAGATCTCCCCATTGGTGGACACCTGTCGTACTCTGTTTATTTTCTTTTCATCTGACTCAGCAATGTACAAAACACCATTGTGAGACACAGCCAGGGCATTTGCTGACTCCAGGGTGGCGTGAATGGCCACTTTACTCATGAGAAAATGATCAATCCCCGGCACTTGGCAGTGCATGGGGCGGCCTGCTACGATACGGACTTGGTGGTTTTCTGAGATCTGGAGGACTACATTGTTGTCCAGGACGTATAGAGAGTTGTCCATAGGACTCACTGCCAGGTCTGTGGGCCATTCAAGACGAACCTAGGAGGAAGGAAGCACAGAAAAAATCCATTTCAAATTAAAATAACGATAAGTGTAATAAAATAACAGCACACCATGTTCCTTTAGGTAGAGAAGGGTAAAATATAACTATGAGCAAAAAAAAAAGAGAATATAAGAGGTGGGCTATTTTATAGCTTAGGGTCAGAAAAATAAATACATTATTTGATAAGATTTCTTGTTTCATGCAGCTGACCCAGTGTTCAAAGAAGGAACAAAAAAAAGATGTTTAAAGTGGATTCTTTTTATGACCTTGAGAGGATATGTTTGAGTTTATAAGGCGATTATCAAGTCAAAAACTTCAGCAAAGCATCGCCTCACTTGGGTTTCAGGTTTTTTATTCAGTAAGCTGCTCACAATCACAGGATCCTGTTATGTCACAGCATGAACTGAAAGTAAAATTACGTATCTACCTTGGGAGTGGGAACTGAAAACATTTTTTTCCTTTGCATAAACAGAAAGTTTACCTAACTTTCTCAAGTTCAACAGTCTCTTACAGTTAATTATGAATGAAATTTGCTCATGGTATTCAACCGGAACTTTGTTTTATACTCAATAAGCTTGCTGGGAAATCCAACTTCTTTTTTGGTTGGTATTAATTTTTTCCCTTTCAAAGTTGGATGTTCAGATTTTATTTAGTTTTTAATGCAGTTGCAGTGAAGCGACACCAGAGACCCATCATTATGTAAACCAACTTGTGAACATTGGTGAGATGTTGGACACACATGCAAGTTCTTAAAGTTAGTCTCTTTAACCTTAATGCAGAGGGATGGACAGCGCTGCCCATGGGGTTATCCACACTTGTCTACCACCCGCTAGCCAGCCATTACATTACTTCAGTGTTCCTATCTGTGGTGCAGTTTTTTTTTAACAACCTGAGCCAGTTCAATGCATGACTTACAATTACATTTAACATAAAACGTGAATGCTGCACCTACCCGAACGCCATCTTTACTGGACTTACTATACAATGTGTTTGCTGTGGCTTAATTGTTTTCTGAGTCGCTTTGGATAAAAGTCTGCGAATGTAATGTAAATCAGGGATCAGTGCTAATTCTCTGTGGGGTTGTTTTATGTGTGGTAAGGTAAGTGCGGTTTGCTGCATGTTAGTGTCAACTCTCAGGTTCGGTACTATGCGCTCTCTCGTGCAGAATAACATGCTTCAAGGGCTACTGGTAGTGCTTCCAGGGAAAAATCCCATTTGCCAGCTTGCAACAAAGCAGGAGAAAGAAAACGTGACCATTCAGTCAGACCTTTAAATACATTACAATAATGCTTGCCAGCATTTGTACTAAACAGGATACTTCAGGATAGTCTGCCCTCGTCTTCTTTCTCTCCAGGCTGGCAGCTCCTGTCAACTGTCTCTTGCATTCCCCTTTTCATATCCAAGTCTGGCAGAACAGCAATTCCTGCGAGTGACATGAGCTGCAGGACTTGCTAACCAGTTGTTGCCTCATATGGAACTCTCCTGCCCACTGCTACTTTGATTACTACAATCAATTTTTTTTTTCTAGAAATGATTTCAGTGTATCAATTGTCTCTGTTTAACTTCTACAGATGCCTCTTTCATGAAGTCTTTCAACAATTTTTCTGGAATTCTGATTTCCTGCCATCTCTACTTCCAAAGTTGTGATATTACTAAATGAGTGTTCTGCTGGATTGTATGAGAGTGACGATATACTCAACTCACGAGATGATACGATACACAATACTGGGATCATGAGAACGAGATGGAATTTATTTTTTTCATGAGCTTGCAGAAAACTTCAGGGTTGAAAGAAATGTGTAGCAAAAAGCTTTTATAAAATCTGTCAGCCAGCCAAAATGGTGCAAGTTTTTTTTTTGTGGAAATGTTTTATGACTGCAAATATATTAATGATTATGCATGAGTCAGCATAGGTTTTTGAGAATGTGCCTCTTTTCCACAGCATAAAAATAAACTATTAAAACATTTTTTTCTTGTATAAAATAGAAACAACTGATACAGAATGAACAAGAAATGAAGTTACTGGAAAACTTCAGGTTTTCTTTTTTTTTTTTTTTTTTTTCCAACAATCTTCAATTACAGTGCCCAGCATAAGTTATGGTCATATACTTTTCAAGAATATGAGCATGTGTACGTTTTCTAGCAGAAGCTGAATCCTCTGGGTAGTAACTATGTCTCCTTTCCCCTCCACCTTTTTTTAAAAAATTATTTCTACAGGATATCCAAAATACTGCCACACAAACAATTTAAAAGTGATGGGAGCATCTTCTATGTCATTTTTGCCAGACTCCAATATCTTGTTAACTGTTGATGGTTAGGCTGTCGCTCTTCTTCTTGTGGTTTTCTGGCAGACTAAAGGCAGTAAAAATGTATTGCTCCTCCCACACAGCTTTTCACACGATGAAAAATATTGTTTCTTTTTAATGTCCTGAGTTCTCTTGGTACACCCCCAGTGGATTGTGGTGCTTATTTGTACCCACAATGGATTACACAGTGACTGTCAATCTTGACGTTACCACACCATCCGGTCACAACACATTCTGGTTCATTTCATACTCAACACATTTTAAAGGATTATCATTAATCACACCAGGTGAGTAACTGGGTCATGAGCTGTGTCTGCTTTTGTATTGTGGACAAATTCAGACAGATCACCTTAGAACTATATTAGCAGATTGTGCCATCCATCTGAAAAGGGTATGAATATAATTTGTGTCAAAACTTACATTCAGATGGTAGCACAAAGCTGTAGAAGCAATCTCAAAGGATGCACATTCTGCAGAGAAGGGTATGTTTTGGGTTCAGGTGATAAATCAGTTGGATAGACAGCTGTAAAACTGTACTCTCACTAAGTGAAAACCTATGAAAATCTTTTTAAAAAGGGGTTTAATATCCTTTACCATAAGAGATTATGACTATGGTGGTGAGGAGAAGTGTAAGGATTTGAACTTTCAAACGACTGAAGTGACTGGATAAAAACTAGACTGTAATTGATTATAACAACAGCAGACAGCTAAGGACAAGACTGCTACATCCTTCACTTCCTCCAACTCCCTTTTTTTTCTTTTCTTTGTTGGGGTTATTAATTTTGTAATGACAAAAGATTTCGCAAGTCCTTGGAACAAGACTAAAGGATACTCGCCAAACAAAGGCCTAGTTTGTCTCTGGCCTCCGGAACGATGACTTGCTGTTCTGCTAACAATGCATCGGGCTTTTAACAAATGAAAATGATTGGATTCATCCAATTTGCTGGTCTCCGTCTCACTTATAATGGCAGTGGAATCTCTTGGAAACAACAATTGAAGTGTTGTATTTTAATATAAGCCCTGGAGCTTCAAGTAAGATTAAAATCTGGAGGAAGATATAAAGAAATTGGCAGATTGTAGTTATTTTAGTTTACCTTTCACAAGAGATCTGCCTTAGCATTTATTCAGACACTCTGTCATTCAACAGTATACAACAAGAATGACTATTTGTAATTTAGGCCTGGAAATGTTATTACTAAATTGGAATGTGCAGTGTACTGTATGCAACAAAGGTGTCAAGACCAAAAAAAAGCAAACATAAAATGCTACTGATGAGTAGTGCAACACAATAACAACCTAAGGGTATCATTATTTTTTTCATAGCATTTTCATTTATTTTAACACCTAAAATGTATAGTTGATTGAAAAAGTCAAAGCACAGTCTTATGAATGCTAACATAGAATATATAACGATGAATGCTGTCAAGTTTTGTCACTTGCAGATTAATTCAGAACTGTTTTTTTTTTTTCAATGAAAGTGCAACAGCAAAATTGTTCTCATCTCCTGTATTTTGTATTTTTCTAAATCAGAATGCTGGCAGAATAATTTATGTAAAACAGAAAGAGAATAACCTAAAAGTGGATTGAAAAACAGATTTGAACATCACACACGGCTCCCATAAACCTTTCATCATCCCCCTACAAAACAGAGGAGGTTTTTAGAGTAGGATGTATTTTTTGGCCGCAAACAACAAACAGGTGACTAGAAGTAGATACATGTCATCTCAGTGAGCAGAAAATGCATTTACTTGGGTAATGAAGGGGAGACTTTCAATTTCTTAAAACCCATTTCTTGTCAACACCGGCGGCTAAATATTTCATGAGCCTGGATGTGGAGTGGTTCAGGAGACCTGCCTGTAAGGAGGTTTTCACGCCACTCTGACTGATGAGGGGATATTTCTCGAGCTGCTGTCCCACATGCTGTAACCCGATCATACCCTCCCCTTTATAGAGCGGGGCAGCTGTCAGCATTGCCTACTGCCAGCAAAAGAAAAAAAAAACAAAAACAAAAACAAAAAAAAAAAAACATGCTCATCAGTCGAGGGAGCATCTCTTGGATTTGCACCAAAAACAAAACAAACAACAAAAAAATTATTTTTAAATGTATTGGTAATAACGATAATGATATTTTCACCTGCAAATACCAGCCTGTCTGTGCAACAGCAATGTATCACTACTTGCAATTCCTCTTCAATTTCAATTGAATGTCACAGTCAAGAGTCTTCATAAAGCTCTTTGAAGCTGCTCGCACCCTTGAAATATCTTCAAGTGATCTTGTTTTGAGACCTGGTTTCCCTCAGTTTAATTCTGAACTCAGTAGGGACACCACAGAAAATTTTTAAGACTTGAAACAGAAAATGAAACAGATTTCGGCAAAAGCGAGGACCCGAGTCATGGGTGTAAACAAATTAAAAGATTCTTGAACGAGGTCAAGCTCTCGTCCTTTTGTATGATAATGAAAAAGTTAAAAGAAAGGTTACGGACATTGAATCAGGAGTGAGTTTTGCTGCAATGCGCTCACTGCACAGATGGCATAGCAAAGTAACAATGACCTCATCAGAGGAGAAAGAGAAATCTGGCATTATTTCTTGACTAAATCAGGTGTGGTGTGCAGAAAAGTAATGACCACTGCCATGAGCCTTCTCCACAGTAACTATTTCTAAGTGAGGGGTTGGGGAATGTTTGAAGTAGGAGGCTATGTGCGCTGGATGAATTTTTAATGGATGCTTTTTACTGTCTGAGTGTCTCTGGCAATGCTTGTGTGATTTGTCATCATTGCGAAGCTGCAGTCAGTCTGCCTGGGTCCTCGCGGCTGTGAAGCTAGGATGGTGAGACTCTGTAGGCGCTTGTGTGTGGGAAGGTAAGTGAACAGCTAGCAGGGGTCATTAAAGGGGACAGAGTACCCCCAGAGTATCCAGCCCCACCCCTAGGGGCTGTATATGGCCAACTGGAGGCTTTGCTTCCTTACCAGAACACATGAATTCTTATAGACAGAAAATATCCCCTCATGTTTTTCCTGAGTCTCCTTAGGGCCTGTTTACATGTCGTGTTCAACCACATACAAAAAAAAAAAAAAAATCTAGTGTATGCATATAGAGCCTCAAAACATTAACAACCATTGCTGTTGTCAAGGCCACAGATGTTCTGGTATTTGAAGGTAAACTGTTATAAACAAAGCGGAAAGCTACAGAAGAGCATAATTTTATGTTTTGCTGTAGCTTACCTCAAAGCTACACAAATCGTGTTTATATTTTTGAGATGTGAGGCAAGGAGGGAAAAAAACAGCCACGAAAAAGCTGCTACAGTATGCAAAAAAGTATGCATGCACCAAATGGAAGTTACTGAGCTATAGAATGATGTGACCTCGGTGCAGTGTCCTTTCCTGAGGGAGTGTGTTTCTGTGCATCAGTGAGCATGTATACATGAATTGAGGGCTAGTTAAGTTATAGGTCATCTCTGTCATCACCCCGCAGGCACAGGTAAGCAAAACTCTGCATCTGTGTTTGTGTGGCCACTTGGAAGACACAAAGACACCTGTGATTTCAGCACGTTTAACTCTGGTGCAATCCGGCGATGGTTGATTTTCTTATCCTGGAACAAGTCCAGGGATCTGCTCATTTTAATTTTTTTTAATTGCATTTGCTCAGCAACCATAAAATCTTTTAATTTTCTAATTTACCAGACGCACCTGTGTTATTTTGCTGCTTTTCTGAGTTCCTAAAACCACTGCACCATAGAAATCCAAATCAGAAACTTCCAACAGATGGTCACTTTGTTCACAGACTTGAAATCCTCTTCTCTTCTCAAAGATACAGGTTTTGGAAATGATATGGCCTGCCATGTTAACATTTTTCAAAAACACTGCGAACCTTTCGTAATGACCCTCCTTTTGTCTTTGTATAATTCATGAGAATTAATTCCTCTTTTTCTGGCCTTCTGCTTAAGCTTTTGCCACCTTGCTGTAAAAAGAAATTCTGTGGAGTAATAATGATCTCTGAACAGACCATAATTTGTGGGATTGCTGTGAAAGCACAGTCCTGCTATATGATAGTCTCAGAAAAATGATTACCATTGTTATAGTCATCTTCATTCATCCATTGCTGATACCATATTTGGACTCCAGGATCAGGCAAAAGTAGCTGGAGAAAACCCCATGGTATGGAAACGACATCACTCCACACTTATATTTTTTATGTTCCACCTGAACACTAGCAGTGCGGTCTCAAAAGTCTGTAAAATACCTGCAAGGTGCAGCTTTCTCGCTCTAACTCGCTTGATATGTGAATCTCTGAGTAAATCCTGGGAATCCAACTCAAAACTAAATCCACATCCGCTGACTACAAGTAGAAAAATGTGAGCCTTCTGAAGACCAGGTTCATTCAAGGAAACACACGATGGTCTGTCCCAGTCAAAAAGCTCTTACCTGAGAAATGTCCATCACAGCATCACAGCTCAGTGGTCGGGCAGACGTCAAGTCATTAAAGCCCAGAAGAGTGGAGATGATACCATTCTGATCAATCCTGCGAATCATGGTCCCATCCACAAAGAAGATTATACCATGCTTATCCACCGTAATGCCTGCAGGAAATAAAAAAAGTTACATAGTGAGCAGGAGAGAAAATATCCATCAGTTATTTTGTTTATCTGCACCTAATTCGAGGATAGAGCACCACTAAATGTCAAATGAGGACTAACTGCAGCAATAAAATACAAGACTAATCAGGCCAATGAAAAATAAAGTTGGGATTGATTTTTTTAAATCAATAATGGAGAACAATAGGTGCATCAAAACAGATGAAGAGTACCGTAAGCACTGATTCGATTACAACCAAAATCTCATTATTCCAGTGTTTTTGTCTTCCTTCAAACAACGATGAAGCTGAGGGCATAAATCTTAACTATGGACACATATTTTCTACTATGGCTCTGAGGTTTAAAGAGCAATTTTCAATCAGCATGTGCATGTGATGTAAGGTGGACAAAGCAAACTGTTGGGAAAAATAGACAAACAAACAAACCCCCCCCCCCCACACACACACAGGATCTAATTACTAAAGCATCCAACATCCAGATATGAAAGCAAGAAAAAAAAATCATTTTATCTCTATTACATCAGAAGCAAATTGATTATGTGAATTTATGTATGTTTTGATCTTACTCGTTCAACTACTGTACTAAATAATTCAGCGATATAGTCTACCTGACAAAACAGTGAATAAAAATGATTTGAAACCACACATGCTACATTAATAATAATAAAATCCAAGCCTTGCCTCTGGGATTAGTGAGAGTGGCCTCCACAGCCTTTCCTCCATCCCCACAGCGGGCGTCATCGTACGGGAGACACTGGTCACCGGTGCCGGCCACCAGCTCCAGATTCTTAGCCACGTCTTTCACAACGTTCAGAGATTTCACCTTGAACACCTTCCGACTGCTGGTGTCTGACAGGTACACGGCGCTGTTCACGGGACTCGTGGCCAGGTAGTACTTATGGGCCGGGCTGTTGCTGAGTGAAGGGAAGGAGAGGAAGAAACTCCAGTCAATAAACCTAGAAGGGCTACAGTGCTTTCAATAAGAAACATTGTGTAATACAATTAAAATGGATTCAAAAGCCATTTAGAGAGTCAATTGGGCAAAATTACAGTTTAAAGCAGGGATGTGGAAAGAGAAAAATAGAATGGGATTAAACATGACAAAATGGTGGAGCTTAGACACCATCTACGATACAATCAGCTTAGTTGGAAATCCCTGTTGTCAAAAGAGACTGAAAATGCCACTTATCTCAAAAAGAAAGTCTAAAGGCATTTATCATATTGACAACATTTGTGAATATGCTTCAAACTTAGAAATGCAGACACTTTGTTCCTTTCATATCACTAAAACAGTGATGATGTTGACTGATGCTGATAGATGTTTTTAGGAAAACAAAGAGATGACTGGTGTGTCTCATTAGTGAGGCCATTCATACAATAGCAGCAGCCCGCTTACTATTCAAAGAAATACAAATAAGTGTGTTTTCTATTTCCGCCGGGACTCGCAAAAAAATAACTGAACCAGAAATCCAAACACATTATGCATCCATCACGCGGATTTTTCCAGCACAAAAAAACATCCTGTTTAATTCCCAGCCAAATCAACAAAGTAATCCTTCGTTGCCACATGAGGTTTTCCCAACCTGACAGACAGACAATAGCACCAAATATATCCAATACTGCTGTGGGAGGATGCATGAAATCTATCAGTAAACTCGAGGCAGGATAGATTTCAGAAAACACAGAGAACAGAGAAGCCGACATATCCGTACAATTACAAATAAAGACACAGAAAAGGCGACTTTCATTAACTAATTTTTAGCTTTTGATAAAGAATATTGTCGAAAAACCAAAAAATGTTCAAAAACATGGTTTGGGACAGTGGAAAAACAGCTCATCTTGAAGTAAGCGTAACACTCCATAAATCCATTCATCCATTTTCCATACCCACTGAATCCCTTTACAGGGTCATGGAGGTGTGCTGGAGCCCATCCCAGCTCATTACAGGGGATGGGCAAGGGTACACCCTGGACAGGTCTCTAGTCCATCACAGGGCCACATATAGAGACGAACAATCATACATGCTCACAATCACACCTATGGACAATTTAGAATTCCCAGTAAACCTAACATACCTGTTTTTGGACTGTGGGAGGAAGCCTGAGTACCCGGAGGGAACCCATGCAAGCACGGAGAGAAAGTCTCCTGCTGGGCCCAGGAGAGTAATACTCCATAAATCTAGTCAAAATTGTCCTATTGTAAGCGAAATATCTTTGCCAGTGGAGTAAGAAAAAAAAGATTCTTGACTAGAATTTATAGAACTAGCAAAAATAATCTAAAATATTCTTCTAATTTTCTTGAAATAAGACTTTAAACTTTCTTAAAATTAGTTTCTGCAGTATAGACGCTATTGGATTCTGGAAAACTGACTGCAAAACTGACCTTCCTGTGAAAACAACCTTTACAGGTTTGTTTATGCTTTCATTAATGCAACACAAGGCACAAATGGTACTTGGATTAAAGTTTTTTTCTTTCTGCAACATCTGTTTGGCAAATCAAATGCTAAATATTGGATTATTACAGTTCTTTTCGTCGTTTTAGATTATCACAGAAACTGAACACCTTTGGTTTTGTGAAATCTTGGTCAAACATTAAGAAGGAATTAACCAGTTTCACTGCAAAGATGTCCACAGTTATCGGGGCAAGATACAGCACAGTTCTGCCAGACCCGATAAGCTTTATGGAAAAACCTGTCAGCAGGGTGTCATTCAAAGTGGATTAAGAGAGCATTTCAACTTTAACCTTGAGGACTCTTTCGGGGCTTATGGCAAGCACAACGGTGCCAGGAGCCTATGTTTCCAAGATAAAACAAGAGAAGAAGCAAGTTGGTCTGTCGAATCATCATCTACAGCACATAATACTAACTGACAATTGACCTTCGATGAATCTGTGGCGACAGAGCACCGCAGCAAACCTCGGGCACACATGTCACAATCAGGCAACTGACCCAGTTGACTGATATATGCTGGTTTACAGTCCATTCCAGGTGCTTTTTTCTTACAGTAGGTCAGTGGCAACTCTCCATAAGTGGATTCTGCTTTGCATTCTATCTGCCGCGTGCAACCGGCTGATACCTTATCAGCTCCTTGTTGCATGTAAAACATGGTTGGTCCCCCCTACCGGTGTACGAAACCATGAGGTGTTATTTTCTGACCTTGAGCTACAACCATATACGCCATCTATATTCCCTGACAACATCTCGTTTGTAGAAGATAATTGGATTTTGCTGCATGCTGTCGTGGAAATGATTGGGGCGGATGGGGACATCCTTAGCAGGGGGTCAATGAACATTGCAGTGAGATCACCCACCTCCCACTCCTATCGCTAGCTAACACACGAGCAGGAGGCAGTCGCCCGTTTTATAGACACACGCTGTGTTTTCCTGGATAAATCTCCTTTTTAATATGCAAATGTGTTTGGAGAACAGAGACCAAAGGGACACTGCTTTGACGTTACTTCAGTCAAACAGCATGTGTGTGCACGGGATGTGCGTTTCTAAGCTTACAAAAAAAAAAAAAATTGATGATAGAAATTTGAGAGATAAAGATGGGGAAAAAAGTAGCTGCAGGAATTGAAATCACAAAAGTGGAGAGGTTATGTTTGTTGTGTTAATGCAGTTCCTTGAGATGAGGCCAGTGACTGGCATCATAAAGCTTTTCATCCTCACTTTGTCCATATGTTCTACAGCTCAAGTCATGACCCTGTGACAGAAAATCAATCAATAGCCCTTTACCTTAGACATGGTATCTAAAGAGGGCATGCAGAGATTTCCTTTGATGCTTTTTCCTTCCCTGTCATTTAAAATGAGGTATCTTAAGCCAGCGATTAAATCTGCATTGATGTGTCATTTTATTACACAAGAGCATCATTATGAAACTTATCATATCATATTTAATTTTGCAGTCATGTGAACCTGTAATATGCCCTGTAGTTGGTCTGCATGACATGAAACGGTGACATAGGTGACATATGCATATGAATACCTAACTCATTAGGACACCTTTTATTTTCAAATATGAGTTAATTCAAAGTTGTAACCTGGCAGCTATGACAAAATTGAAAATAAGGCATTTCATTAAGGTTCCTTTTCCTAGACTTGTGCTTAGGTGGTATTGCGTCAAAGTGAATGTAATCACTTTAAATGACATTTGCAAAACAGAAAGAAATGAAAGGGGGAAAACACAACACTTTTTGAGACCTTTGGTGCAAAAGAAGAGGAACAGGTGCAGTACACTGAACGATGAAGATGCAATCAGTCTGAGGGCAAATGTAGTGTCTACCAGCTTTGCAGTCACAGTGTGGCGAAATGTGGTTAACAAGGTAGTGAATCTGGGTTTTATGTGAGCTTAGGACGGACTCAAAATTTCTCTTTGATGCTAAGGATGTGGGATGCAACCTTTTCTCTGTTATCTTAAGCAAACACTTTACAGCTTACCTATGCCTGAAGTCTTTATTTCTGTCATTTGCCAAAAGCAGAAGAAAAAGGAGAGAGAAAGACAAAGGAGAGGAAAGATAAGATGTTAGTAGATAGAATTTAAAAAGACGTGGACAGAATCAGTCAAAATTATCTTGACAAACATTCACTTTTTTATCTAGTGAAACATCTCTGTGCACACATTAACAAAGAAATTAATCTTGTCTTGGACATCTTCTGTAAAGGCCCCATTACATCCCTTTCAGCCCTTAAGAGGGCCAAACTCCAGCTGATGCAGGTGAATGGGAGAGGCAGGACCATCAATCGTGTGCCTTTAGGGTATTTCTGTCTATCTCAATCGACCTCAGTGGTTTATCACCTGTGGGTAAGCCTATCTGGGCTGCTCTTGCTCTTCTGTGGATGTTAGTTGGCTTCTTCTCCTTTACCTGAGCTCCAGGACGCTGGTTACGTTCCCTGTGGTGAAAATCCTTCTCACATAGTTGAAGTCGCCCACATACAGACTTCCATCTGATCCACAAGTGAGAGCCACGGGGGCCATGAGCTTGTTTCCGTCAGCGAGACCGTTGCAGCTGGGGCAGGAAATGCTGCGCCTGCGCCCGTTCCCCATCACACTGCCGATAACAGGAGGCTGCTGGGAGATGAAGATGTTCTCTCCATTGCCCATGTGAAGAATCCCTGGCGAGCATGAAGAAAAGAAATCAGATTTGCAACCTGTTTAGGCTGAACAGAGAGAGAGAGATCTAATTTAATCAACTGGTACTAGCAATTGTGGTTTGAACTGGGTTTACATGCTAGCAGATTGTTTGCATCCGGGCCAGGATTTTCTCTGAATCATATATTTAAAGCATCCTTTTACAGCGTATTATCTTGTCTCACAAGATAAACAGAGCAAGTCTTCAACCAAAGTCAGTCTCTTCGTGAAAAGGTGTTGGCAAAAGCAATCAAGAAAATGCTCTTCATGTTATTTACGTAGCAACCTTTAAAATATTCATTGAGCTATTTTCATTAGTAACTAGCGGCTGTTTCCACTTAATTCTGACTACTCAACACATGTCATTACTTCATTTCATGTAAAATGTAAAATACAGTTTCAAGAGAATAGAAATACATTTCCAATCAGCCACTGAAATGCACCATTTATTAAATGCAATCTTTAAATATTTGTAAATAAAATATGATGTGATTTAATGTGTTCATCCAGATATGTTTAATGCATATCTAGCGATATGGAGTGCTGTTAATAAATGGAGCCCAAAAGCAGGAGGCTGCTCTCATGTTTCTCATGGATGTTTAAGTTGGCAGACGTCTCACACGGATGGAAATCTCGGTTAGTTAAGGCAGCTCAAGTTCTAATTCTCCAGGTGACTGTCTCCTTGTTATTTGAGATGGGTAATGGGTTTTCAAATGTGTTTTAGGAGAGAAATTTAAAGAAGACAAGTGGATGACGATCTGGTGTGCTTTTAAATGGATCTGCACACGTACTTCCATAAATACAGCCTTAACTTTAACATTACTACATAAGCACAATAACACACAAGCACAGACATCTAAAGACCTTTAGTTAGTCATAGTAGCATTGTGTTTACTTTTCTATCTGCGTACCTTTGAGCAAACATAACTGTAGCTTTTTTAATGTTCAGGCAATCTGACATGTAACCACGCACACATGCAGCCTATGATTTTAACATTAGTTAATGGGTCCCCATTAATAAATTAATTTTTGGAGAATGTTCAAATATGTAAATATGAAGATGCTCCTGCTCTTCAGTCAATCTAATCATATCTGAAAATCAGCATCTGGACATCTGCGGCGGTTGTTCTGCTTCTGATGGTACTTGGTGACCTGAGCTCTTACAGCAATGCAGCATGTGGGCTATCAGCAAGGATCAGCCAAGCGTCCCTTTCCTGGGACGTGATTTAATCTCAGGGACTGCTGCTGCTGGGAGAAGTATTCAGACGGCAATTAAATTAGGGATGATTCTAAAAATTCTGGGCAGAAAAAAAAATGGCATGGGGGGTGGCAGATGGGATGCTGAAGTTCAGGAAATGGCAGTGCCGGTGCGAAGGCAGGAAGCAGCTTTCTCCCTCCTCTGGACACTGTGTAAGCCTAAGCTTTGACAGATCAATGTGCCACCTTCCTGAGCAATTTTCAAGTATGCCTCATCTCCTCTGATGAGACCCTGCAGACACAAACAGACTGTGAAGTCTGACTAGTAACAGGTGCTGCCCAAAGTTATTCTTTCTGCTGTCTTTTGGGAGCAATTTGCTGGCAATAAGAAAATTGATGCTCCACTCACCTAAAATATGCAGTACAACTAAAAATATATATCTAAAGTAACATGACAAAGCTGTTAAAATGTTATCTAGGGAACAGGGTGGTAGTTACCTACCGTTTATAGGGCCTGTAAACAATAACAAGTACATAAGTGTAGAGACAAATTTAAAACATGCTATTAAAAAACTGTGCAGCAACTTGCAAGCTTTTCTGATGTTAAACTGCCTTGTACCTGGTATGCTTATTTCCAATGCAAATTAAAATAAAGAGCTGTTTTTATATTTGTAAGTTTTTGTACCTTAATGAGTTGATCTGCATTATGCAGCTTTCTCTGTAATGGTTGGAATAAAGTAAACACATTTGTAAAAATCTGTCCGCTAGTAAACTGTGGTGGCACACAGTGTTAAGTGCTAAAATGAATTTGCTTATCTTCTGAGTAGGTATTATTAAGAATGGGCATTTAAAATGGAGTAAGTATGTGACTCACCACTCTGAACATTTAAAGCATGATGCTTGTCTATTGTCCAGCCTCCTAGTTTGGAGGCAGTGGTTTCGTAGCCTTGCAGTACGGCAGTCCTCTTCTCCCACAGAATGAGGTCTGGACACGACTCGTACTCAAAACCTACCGAAACTACAGAAAAAACAAGCAACACTGAGCAACACGTGATGTGGAATAAGCAAAAAGGAAAAGCATTGCATGTATTTTACCACTCACCAAAGGCTTCAGACAAGCCGTATACTTTCTGGCTGTAGACGTCAGTCTTGTCCCACACAAAGTCATACGAGAGGTTAGGGGCTGCCGGAAACCACTTTCTGAACAGCCTGCCTTCCACAGCCACCATGAGGTGAACCTTCATCAAGTTGAAAGGGATTGTGGAGTGAGTGAGGGTCACTCTCAGTATTGACTTGTAACCTGGAGTCCTGCTGCTTAGATAGCTGAGCTTCATATCTGTCCCTGGTATAGGCACTTCCTCCTGAAGAGACTGTGGATGAAGAAAAAAAAATCAGCAGTGAAAGAAAAACATAAATCCTAATGATGGCTGGCAAGTAATAAATGAACTTCTCATGTGTTTAAGGGAGGATTGATAGCATGCCTCTGTATGTTTTCCTTTCCCACACAGATAATCAACATGCCACTTAGCTGGTCAGCGGAAACCTAAATCTCTGTCACCTATTTTTCATTGCCCTGCCTCAGTCCAAATGCATACACCCAAGGGAAGATGTGAAACACTAACCAGGCGACAATTAGGCTCATGCATTACATGGAATCCGATGAAGGATTTCTTCATTATGTTCTCCAATGAGTATTTTACAGAACTGATTTAATCATAGCAAGTTCTTCATTAGTGCAATAGACTTCCCTGCAATCTATATAAAAATGGCATAACAAGGGTGCCCTTGGGCTCAGACTCTGCACAGTCCAATAACATATATAGTAATAAAGTTAGTTTGCAAAGAGAAAATGTTAGGATAGCCCGAGGAAATTCCCACTGAGATCAGAGGAATCTCTTGATGATAAACCAGCAGACCTGCGCTCAAATATGGCTGAGTGTTCAGATTTAAAATCAAAGATCTACAGCGCTGCTTGAAAGGGTAAAACTGCACTTGCATCGTGTCTTTCAACTTTGTTTTAGGTTCTAAAAAACACTGTTCCTCTGTTCTCTATCTCTTACTCACATACTCATGCTGAGCTCATCATTATATAATATACATAGTCTACAGCATGCAACATGTTTTCTCTCTACAATCACGCACCAATGAGTATATTAGGGTCAGTATGGGGTTTCAGTATCTTGCCCAAGGACACTTCGACATGTAGAAGGAATGGAGATCAAGCTGCCAATATTACAGTTGTGGAGTCACAACTCTACTCCCTAAGCCACTTGACCACATGACTTAGTTCACCCAGCCCTCTCTATTAATATTAAATCACACCTTGTCACCTGTCTCTACAGCAAAAACCACGATGCAGAGCATAAAATGAAAATGCCTGCTCAAAGCGACGTTAGCCAGGAGGACATGTCACTTCTGATGTATTTATTTTTAAATGTTCACAGAGTGCAGCTATTTGTGGTTAACTGATCAAAATTCCTTTTTACAAGTGTAAATGGGATGATGTCCTTGTGTGGTGCTCTGAGAGCTTGAGCAACGGCAAAGACAAGGCTACTATAAATAGTCTGAACTGCATACTAAATTCACTGATATGCCATCAATCATACGAGGGAAACTGGGAGACAATGAGAGAAGGGCACCTAGATGCCTCCTAGACGTAGAGCAGCAACACTTTGAGCTGCACACAGATGCTCAAGTGTGCGATTACATCAACAAGACACATGCAAATACAGTCAGGGAACAATGCAGGTGTGAAATGTAAAAGATTATCTTTTCCACTGGTATTCGTGTGCTTAAACCTAAACCCTGAAAAGAAAAGATTAAATCAGAATACTGCCACGAGTCTTGCAAGTCAGTGTTACTATTCCACTTGTACTTGAAGCGTGTGCTGATTAAGTCCCAGGTGTTAGGCATGAATCATTTGAAGGAGATTTATTACATCCACATAGATTACACTGGTGAGATTGAGAGACAGAGCATCACCTGGATTTCTGGTACAACCGTCCCCCTTTCACCGCAGGAGCCAGCAAACGCGGTGAGCGGAGCCGGGGACACCACAGGGATGGGCCTGCTGAAGCTGCTTAGGTCACAGCTGGGGATATCATTCTCCTCATGCCGCATGACGATCGTGTCCATGACAAAGAAACGTCCCCATGGCAACCAGAGAGTGTGCTCCTGGGTGATGAATGGAGCACGCTCAAAGTGCAGGGCTATGGCTATGCCCCCATTGGTCACCAAGTCAAAACTGGAACACAGAATTGGAGACTGTCAGAGGATGCTTGGATGCACATTGTTAGATGACTGGATTTTTCCTTTTTTTAAAAAAATTAAATACTGTCCACACAGTTTCAATTAACATTTTTTGTTAATGTGTTTTGATGCTAAGTCTATTGTGAATAAAATACATTAGTACTTTTAGTAGCAACACCACTTACAGAAATGTCTAAATAAATGAAGGCTATGAATAAAGGATGCTTTTTACTGTTCAGCACTATTGTCTAGATGCACACAAGCTGAATATCTAATAGAATTAATATTGATCACAAAAGTGCATCTTTCAGTATTTCAGTCTGAATATGTTATTTGGAGAATGGAAAGAAAAAAAGCTGATTTCAGGCTTGAGTATTTCATCCCTGTTTGTGTGCAGCACACTCCTCCTGTGCTCACAGTTATATGTGAGAGAGTGATTTGCACTGCAGGATGGAGGCAGCCACCACTACTTTATTGATCTCTTCGACGAAGGCTGTCCACTCTAACATCAGTCTAAAAGCCCTGCAATGCAATCCCATCTGCTGTTGCATTAAAACGCCGCTGCCTCTTGTCTGACCTGAGTCTCGGGTAAACAGGCTGCATGGTGACAACAGCATGCTTGCACCTGCGCTGGACTTCTGCAGCTTCTGTCACTTCCCTCTAAGAGCCAATTAGCACCTGGTCACCTACAGACCCCTGGGACAGGGTCAAATTCTCACAGAGGAGACACTTTTTTTGTCTAAATTACAGGTTAAAAAAAAACAGGTCTAAATAGTCGTTTCTAAATCAGGCAACATCCCTTTTGGTTTACGCTTCTATAAAAATAATCTGCTCAGTTGAACTTCCCTCTGGGAAACATCTGAATGGCTATGATGCAAAAAGAAAAAAAAAATAAGAAAATGGCTAGTTCCACCCTTTGTGCTTTGCCCTTGGCTGGGTGTGAGCAGACTGCTGTCCTGCAGTCCAGAGGGTGCTGAGCTGGGGTGTAGTCGTGGTTACCAGGCTATGGACCATGTGAAGCACTGCAGTTCCAGTCGATTAGTTTGCATAAAAGAGGAGAAATCTACACAAACTTTAAAAAAAAAATTTTTAAATGCCCCAGGACATGATAGCTAATCAATGACAGGATTTATTGGGTGTCTTTAATTATCAATAATTTAAAATCATGTGACAAACTTATGTTATTCATAACAGCCTTGATAGTTCATACCCTCAGGTAATGCCTCAAACTCATTCTGGATTTGGAAATTATACACAATCTTTTGCCAACCAATGATTGCTATAATGAACTGGATGATATCCACCTGATCTTTCAAACTCAGCAGTAAAAAGTTATTAAATATGGAATAAAGGACAATAAAAAGAAACACAAACCAGTAGATTTAAAGGATTTCCACTATCTTGGCTTCTAAAGCTGCTTGTAACGAACTGCCACATACAAAATGTATTCTATTCACAAATCACAGTCTCTGATAGAGGTGCCAGCATGGATCTAGTAATAAATAATGACTAAAAAATCTTGTCAGCATCTTACTAATCATTGGCAAAAACCATAAAAAAGGAATGGGTCTGTCTCAATGCTCAGCCAAACAGAAAATTGCTGCATAGCTGTAAAGAAACTAAACTAACCTCTTTTGTTTAGGCCAGAAAACTTTCCAAGATAGTGAAAAAGGTAATTTAAAAGACTAAGCCCTTGGACAATAAAGAACACATCATAAAAATGAGTTGAGACAGCTTTCCCATTTCTAAGTGGCTGAACAGGTGCATTTCTGATTTCACGCTGCACTGAGCCTGTTTACAGTGATTGCAGGGGAGTTGCAGGAGACTGGGCATGTTTACAGGGGAACCTGGGAGATGGAGTAGTGTTTACACATATGCTGGAAGGGAGAAAGGAGTAGAGAGCTTTGCACGGGAAAAACTGAGCAATGCATGGAAAGAAATGGAACGTCCATAAATGGGAAAAGATAGAGATAAGGGAAGTCAGTGCGGTGGAAAGGAGGAAAGGACATAAGGCTCGGGCTTAAAGAAAGCACAGGAAATAAGTGAAAGTGTGGTGCCCAGAAAGGAAAGGCTTAAGGGCAGCTGGAGATTAGAGGAGAAAAAGCGTGAAGGAATGTAGAGCAGATGAAATAAGTGAGAAGGATGAAGAGGATGAACTGAAGATAGGAGATTTTTGTAATAAAAAGGAGATGAGAAAGACAAGATGATAGAGGGAATGAGGAGGAAATAAAGAATGATCAAGCCCAAACGTGTAGCAAATCTTTCAGCCTTTAGAGTGTCAGTGACTGATAAAAGTATCATGAAGAAGTAGGGACTGGGAGCAAACACCAACTCATGCTGTGCCGTGAGAGAGAGGCTCGGTTTACCGCTAAACCTTCTCAACTCAGAGCACCATGTGGGATAGAGCAGCAGTGGAGGTCTGTGAGCATGCGAGTTCTGTGAATGCAATTTGATCCTGAACTCTAGCCTGAAAAAGAGAGTGGCAAAACAAAAAAAATCAAAACCACCTCTGTTTTTCATGCTCAGATTTCTTTCTTCAAGACTTCAATGAGAAACACTTTTTCAAAGCACCTTGAAATGAGCAGCTCAGACAAAGCTACAAAGAGAGCTCAGACTTTTTCCATTTGCTTATTTAGAACAGATCACAACATCTTTTCCCCCATCTGGGCTGTATCGGTGCTGTAGTTAAACAACAACAAACTGGATGGTGGCTTTAGGTTTTTAGTTTCCTAAAGATTCAGAGTTTATGGGAGAATATTGTGTAGTAATTTCATTTAGTACAGTTGGTGTGACTCAGTCTGAAAACTGTTTTGAAACAGCCACATAACCTCTAGAGGTCAGAATAAGAACCATTTATTTATCTAATGAGACATACTTCAAATTGTGTTATTAAAGTACTCTAGATTAAGTGAAAATAAATGTAAAAGTAAGAATTAAATGTGCCACTTCCACATCTGAATCTTCCACCATCAAATAATGTCCATCTGTACTTGGTTTTTATAGCTCCAGCGAGGTGCTTTGAATTGGCAGATTTTATTTTGCCCCCTCCCTGCTGCTACCGAAGCATAACTTATGAGTGTACCAGAAGGGCTTTGTTTAATTTCTCTGGGAATTCAGCCGAGAACTCCAAAATTGGACCCAAAGAAAGCACAAAGCAGATCAATGGTGCCATAGTTTGTGATGGCAACTGTGCTTTTTTTCCTTCGATCGATAGAATTCCTGTAAAGCAAGCTTTTGGAGCATAATACAAATATCATTGTCACATCTTTGTAGAGTTTATTTAGGGAGAGGTTTGTATTGTATTTCTCGTTTCTCGCTCTGGGTGTGTTGACATAAAGATGCAGGCTATTACCTTCCATCCTGCCTGGTGATTGTGTAACCGTAAGAAGGGTTGTTGATGAAGCTGATGTTGACTCCGACCAGTGGGGTCCCATCTGAGGTCACTACTTGTCCACGGATAACACAAGCGTGACTGTGCAAGAGGGAGACAAAGAGACAGCAGTCAACACTTTCAGATCAAACTTACTTGGTAATTATAACAGTACAAATAAGCATTAAAACCAATAAATGTGAAGCAAAACATACACCTAAATATTAGGTATGACTCTGTACTTTCCTGGCTTAACTGAGAAGGATATTGGATAGCAGTGTACTGTAGAGGTGTAGCTGCTGGGTTTGTAATTTAATGCAGACAGCAATAACCAAGATAAAGTAGAAAACAAGTATAGGATATTTTTTTCTCGTCACAAACAGAAATGAATCAGGATCGTCTGAGTGGAGACAATATATAGTGAATATGGCTGTTAGTAAGAATGAAAAACTGTACACAATAAATTGAAACAGAAAAAAAAAAGCCTAACATCTTAGAGGATGTCTCTGAGGGTTCTTCTATCCTGAATGGAAGGATAATGAGATAAGAAAGCTTTAGTTTGCTTTTGGTCTAATTAAAAAAAGAGGATTTATCTTTTCCATTACAGAATGCATGAGAGGAAAATAATAGGACTGCAGATTGTAAGACTTGGTTGGCTGATTATCAAGATCTCGACAGATTTCCAGACTGACATCACGTCTCCAGAAAGCTGCGTAAATTAGATCTGATCATCAGTCCCCACCAATCAATAGTGGGAAGTCATCCAAATTCACCTCCTAATCTTATTAAAGTGATGAGTTGAGACCTTGCGCTATTACCTCTCCCTCCTCAGCTCCTGCCCTCGTCATTATCAAAGCAAAACTCATGGTCAGGGATTGTTTCTGTTGTCGTTGGCAAAAAAAATTGGTCCCCTAACAAATGTTGTACTGTCACTTCTTCATTAGACCATGGCTATTTTTAATACATTTGGGTTTTAAACATTGCCACATAGTGGAAACAATTAACACTAGCGTGTTAGTAGCTGCCCTCAACATGTCCTTACCAGAGGCAAGATCATTCACCCCGCACTATTCGAGTCCCATGGAACCTAGTTTTATGTTAATTAGGGCAGGTCTCCTTCAGAAGACCTTGGCTGCCCACTACTGCACTGTAAACAAGTAAGGGGGTATTGCTCTGAATCCTTAGGCTTGAACCTAAAGAGCTTTCAGGACACGTTTGCATAAAATAACTAACACAACTAACCAAGAACAAGTTGTTTCTCTTTAATCACTCAAAATGTTAGTTTATTGTACAGCCTTGTTTGAAAAATTACTTTTTTTCATTTATGAAGCTTTGAAAGTGGAACCATCTCATTTCTGGTCCTGTGAACCGCATGGAGGGACGATGCCGTGCTGTCAAGGGAACTGTTTTAAATATTGATGTCAAATACAAACCAGGAGCAAAGTAAACATGTAGAGTACACAGCAGAAACGTCTCTGCTTGAGATCTCTCTAGTCCAAGGGAGTTCACAGAATGGAAAGTTACTTCATAATCTTCCCAACCGCCAGTTTATCATATATCATCTTTGGAGGGTGAAGGGAGGACATGTTGTGAGAAGTAAACAGATGAAGCATCTGGACTCAGCATGAACCCGTTGCCTATTTAGGCTGTTTAAGTGTTATGGATAACAAGAATCATAATCTATCTGAGTGTTAGAGTAGATTTTGTCACAGATAACATCGGTCTTCACTTAGTCTTTTGAAACAATGATTTTTGCCAATTTTTCAAACTGACTCTCCAATTGATCCCTGGCTGATGTACCACAAAGTTACTGTTTCAGTTGAGGTGCTTTTCTCGCTCTGAAAGTTAAAGATGTAAAGCATTTGGTGAACACCACACATACATTTTGTAATGTTGTTCGAAAATAAACCCTTTTACCAGAATATAATTGTAAGGAAAGTGGATAGTTTCTAAATGTAGTATTTGAGACAAATTAAATAGAGAATGTCAGATTTAAGTATAGACAACTTTAGAAGACTAAGCCTTATAAACACTTCCATTACTATAGAAGCTACAAAAATATAATTATCCGTGCAAATTACTTAATTATAGGCTAAATCTGCTGTAAATGTTGAGCATGTCACTGCAGACCTCTCTTTCTCTGTCTGTGTTACGCAGGGTGCTGAGAGTATAAATGGAAAATGCTTTAAAGTAAATTATAATGCTGCTAAAACAACAAAGATTTCTTTTTGTCTGGCATTAATGGCTTAATGCTGATAAAAGAGTTCTAAATAAAATTATAAAAGCGCTCGTGTGTAAATGGAGTGGATGACTTCAGCCTCACTATTCTAAACCTGCTATCAATCTTAATCCAAATTGTTCCATAGACAAAGTCCTTGTTTATTATTCTGGTCAGCATCGACTGCTGGGCCTTGGCAGTCCGTTGTATTGTGTTTCATGGTGGAGAATCAAGACATTTTATGCAGTGGCATATGCTTCATTCAGTTGCACCTTTAGAGCTTCTGCGGTGGGAAACATCAAAAAATAGAAGTCCGACACATCTACGGGCATAAGGAAGTGGCTAATGGATCAATAAAGGGATGATCATGTGATCATGGCACGCGAAATCGGAAGTAAGATGCTGCCTGTAAGGCTCATCTGAAGCCCCTTGTCATAACTGCTCATATCTGTCAGTGGGTGGGGAATGAATACCAAGCATGAATAATAGATCATCAATGATATTTTTAGGTGAGCCGAGCCCTACAATCTTGCAGCTCATCTCTGGATTCTTCATTTTACTTATTTATTGATGCATCTTGTGAGAGAGACAAGAGTATTACTCGACACTCCACGGCTCTTCCTCTGTCCGGCGAAGCACTGCAAAAAATGTTGAGTGGTTTTTTTGAGAGCCAGAAAAATGTCAATGAGAAAAAATGTCACAGTGCTACTCTCAAGTATCAGCCAGCACCGCCACAAAAAGTTGATTTGAAAAAAAAAAAAAAATGGGTTTGACTTTATGACGTAATAGATCATGTTCTGACATATCTATATTTTGTAACTGCAAACTGATGATCATTTATAGTTAATCATATGCAGATATCTGTAAGGAAGAGGCGCATTATAGATTAAAGTATTACAGAGATTAAAAATCACATCTTTTCTCCAAACAATGCCGATAGAGAACTAATGATTAGCAAGCATCCAATCATGAGAAAAAGCCGTGTGTAAAGGAAATGACCCCGCTTGAGCGGTGACATTTTAAAAATCAAATTTGCTCAACTAATAATGGTGATGTCTGGAATCACAATGTTTTACTGTCATTAAAAAGAAAAAAAAACCACTAAGCCCCTAAATGATTTTTTTTCTGCAACAAAACCCACAACTCTTTCATAATCTCATTTGTCTGTCGATTTCAGATTTACTGTTGTCTGTTTCTCCCATACTAGTTCAATGTACCAAGGTTGGAGGGATGCATAAGCAAGTGGGATGCAAATAAGTGACACTGTGTCACAAGTGGTTAAAGATGAAAAGGAAAAGAGACAAAGAAAAGAACATGAGGGTATTCTTGTGGGATTCTGACTGCTATCTTGCTTGATATAAAAGGATCTCAGATTTCATGGCTGGGGTGTCATGAGCACTGCCTGTGGGAGTGGGTCTCAGATGGATTACAGTGAAAGTAATCATAATACACTGACTGATTCTTACATTTGCCCCATTCCATGTGTGTGCATCATCTGTCCATCATCTTTCTTACTAAGCATGCCATGAGTTTCTGTTTATAATATTCTTCCCTTCCTTGATATTTTTGAATTGTTGAAAAGAAACTAAAACTCCACCATTTTAGTTAAGTCTAGTGACTTAACATGACCTCAGACAGACATACTGTTCAAGATAAATGGTGATGATAGATGAGAACATTCATTTTAGGTGTGGGTGGCGTCAGGTAAGAGAACTGCTCATCACTCACTTGCCATCGAAGGGGTTGGCTCCGGGGATGATGTGGGTGCTGTCCCTGCCCACCAGGAAGCGCACCCGGTCATAGAAAGTCTGTAGGTTGCTGTGTGTAGAGGACATCTGTGTCTCCTGGATGATGTCCAGGGGTTCCGGTGAGCCCACACACAGAGGAGTGGTGTGACAGGTCGCCTGCAGACAGCAGTCAGGATCCATGCAGTCCACGAGCCCATCTGACAAGGTCAAACAAGTCGCACACAAGCAGGCTCATTAAACAACAGCGTGGACACACTCCTGGTGGAAGAAGCTAAGCATGTGCAGGCTGAAAAAGCTTAGAACTCTGTTAACTGTGAATTCCATAAAAACTTTTAACATGCCTCATTAAAATAGTTAACCATTTAAAACACCATTAAGTCTTGTTGGAAAACTTCAGATCTATTCCCTATGTGGATTGTCCACCGTTACTTAAAACAGTTCTTCTGTGGACTGTGTTGTCTTATTTGCTTCTTTTAATTCATTTAATCCGAGACTGACTCCATGACATTCAAACCAGGGCTTTATGTTCTGTTTCGGTGAACTCCAGCTCATCTCAAAGAAAATGATTCCCCTTTAAAACGAATCTATCTCAGCAAAATGAACTTTGGATGACAAAAGTGATGAATAAGAACTGGTTTGCATTTTTCAGTAATCAGTAGATCTTCCTTAAATTCCCGGCTCCATTTTCAGAAATGCAGCACACCACCAAACACACTCCAAGTTCCTTGTCTGCAGATATTCTTCCAGCCTGCATTGGATAAAATGTCTCTGGTTAAATTGTGACTCATCAGGTAAGTCAGGTGGGATCGTCTTGCTCCATTTATCTGCACTCAAGGCTTTTGCTTTTTTTGTGTTTAACTATGTTACTACTTCAGAGAGGTGGCTTCATTGCTGCGAGGCTGTCGCTCACCTGTAAAGTATGGAGAATTTCGCTAAAACATCCTATGATGTGAGAAGTAGCAGAAGTTCAATAGACCTCATCTGTTTACTGTCAGGTCTGAGTTAATGCTCTTACAAGACATCCTCAGAGTTTGAATGGAAGTCAGTCTACTGAGCTTCCTTTAATCCCCAAATTTGTACTTAAAGGAAAAAATAGTTTCAGAGAGATGTTTTTGTGAAATATGTTAGGCATCTTAAACCTTTACAGTTTTATATCCAAGGATTGTTCTGTACCTGCTTCACATGATAGGATTGTTCATGGTTCTCCATCAGCTACTCCGATGAAATTATACAAACAAAAAAGAAAGTGCTGAACTATGCACTTTACTTTCTTGAAATGGGTCATGGGAGTCCTCTTCCTGTTTGCATTCAGAGGTCTATCTGGCCAGATGGGTGATAAAAATAAACTGTCAGGAGTCAGTCAAATCTCTTGCGGTAGCCTGCTTTTGTCATTGAGAGCTGTGTGGTCCCTGTAAAGCGATGGGAAGACAAACAGCCTCTGCATAAATAAGGGATGCCAGTGTGCACAACTTAAACTGCGAATGAGGCCTGGAAGAAAGGAAGTCACGTTTCCCACTTGGCCTCAGGAGTGGTGCAGGCCCCCGGCTGGCTCTGTGTGTGTGCCTGGCTCTGCTCAAGGCGAGTTAGAGGGAACAGCTAAGACTTCCTCCTGGGGCCAGTGGATGGTCAAGGCCCAAGGCCAAGTACTCTGTGTTTCAAACAAAAACTTGTAGTCCAGGTGATTTCTTTCATTAAACCTTCAAAAGAAGATTTTTTTTTACTAAATTTCTGTCAACCTTTCACTAATCACATGCAGTATATGGACACAGACTGAGCTTCAGAAGAAAGATAATGATGCCCTCTTTTGGTTTGTGAATTTTTTTTTTTTTTTTTCATTTGCTTAAAAACTTCTGGGGTTTTTGGAGCCAGAGGTTAATATACAAGGGGTGGATCTTTCTGAGAGCCAGAGCACTACAACTGTCAATCAAAACAGCCACACCCTTTAGTTTGCATATTTTCTTAAAATGGTCATTATTGGGAAAACTGAAGTAACCATTCAAGGAACTACAGTTTTAGTTCACCAACTCCATTTTTTTCTCAAGCCCTACAGTTGCTGCTTTATCATGTATTTTGCTTCTGATTTACTCTTCTCTGGCTCTTTTTTTCTGTTTCCCCTCAAGTGCTGGGTTCTGCTCAAGGTTTCCTTCCGTTGAAAGTAAGTTTTCTCTGTGGCACTCGGATACTGTGTTTAAAAAACTATCTTTCAGTCATTATTAAAGCTTTAAGAATAAAGCTTTAATAGCTTTAAGCTTTAAATTATAATGGAGCCTGAAAAGCACGAAGAAGATAAATTATCAGTGATAGAAAGGGTTAATTTCTACTGTCAAATCATGTCAGGGATTGTACCTCCATCGTTGTCCTTGACATCACTGCAGGCAGTTTCCATAGAGGTGTCACAACCGGCGCCCCTCCAGCCCAGCTGGCACACACAGTACCAGCCATTGTTACCCAGAGTGCACCTACCATTCCCATTGCACAAACCAGGGCAGCCCTCTGTGTAAAATGAAAAAAAAAAAAAAAAAAAGACAAACACAAGGCTCAGCTGTATGAAATAAACATGCATTATTGAGTAACACATAGACTGTAGACATTGTTTGCACACAAACCCAACAATAAAATAATCACTAAAACATGGGTTGGTGAATGACAGTTGCTAGGACCGTTCTAGTAGGAAAAGACTAAAGTTGTGTAAAGATTTTAAATGGGCTAGAGCAGGTATAATGACCCTGAGCTGAAGTTGATTAATTTGATGCACCTTTTGAGACCCTTCTAATACCCCTTACCACTAAGAAGGATCTTCATAATCAATATTTCCTTATTACTACAGTAGATTAGATTAGGTAATGAGGGCTCTGGTGCATTCGCTGGTGTTATTTCATACATTTTTTATGCGATTTTAAATTTTAACCATTAAAATCATAGTATTATGGCCCTTCTTCAAAAAAATGAATGAGATGTATTTGAGAGAGACAAAAAAAGTTCTGACTTATTATTTGTAAAAGTGCAATCAATAATATTCTCCCCTTTAGAAAGAAAGCATTATACATTATTAAGAGAAGTAGAAGTTAAGGAAAATAATTAAGTGTGAATCGGGTAAGACTGAGTTCAGTTGCTTTATGGAGAGGTGGAGTGACGGTGCTCCTGGGCGTGCAACTCCACTGGATCTAAAACAGGCTGAAGCACAATTACAAGTGATACATTCCACTGTTTCTCTTTAGATAGGTCCTCACACGGGCATAGACGAGAGCATTATCTTGGCAATTTTTCTCCGCCTGTTTGATATTTATCTGGTCTCTTATGATACGTACAGCAGAGGGTAAAACCTATAGTTATAAAACACACAAGTCTGTCACAGTTTGTTATGTTAGCAGGCTGCCTTGATGGAGATGACCCATTTTTATCAACTAAAGAGACAGGGGCAGCTGTCTCTACTGTACGCTCTTACATCCCACGGAGATAACAGGAGTGGGAAAAACGCAGGAGAAAGAAGAGATGAGAGGCCGGTGCAGCGAACGGTAGAAGTTTAAAAGGGAAAAACATCAGTTGATGGATGAAACAGAGTAACAAGGGCATTATGACACGATTCACAGCAAAGCCACAGATCGGTGAACACACCACAGTTTTACTTACTTTTATCTAAATGCTCATAAAAACCTCCAAAAGCAGAAATACAATTTAAGCTGCTGGAACAATTGTGACAAATTTTTGTCAAAAAAGATATTCCATCTCGTCGCTTCAAAATACAATGCTATCTAATTGCTTTACAAATGTAAACTCTGTTTCAAAGCAGGACAAAGGATGTTTGCTCATGTTAAAATATTAGTTTTGATTTTATTTCGAGAAATTCTTGTTTACTTTTAGGAAGTGGAATCTAGTTAACGTGGTCCCTACCAGACAAAGTAACTTTGAGATCCTGTCCAGGTGTGACAACTGTGTATTGTCTTATGGCATCATGTCACAACAATGAAATTAGCTCTCACTGCTACAGTGACCACCACGGCAGAGGCAATAAGACTCAAGAAAGCAATAATGGAAGAGAAAATGGGCAAGTGAGTGAGACCAAACAGAAGTCAAACTTAGACAGCAAAAGGTGACATTACCTCAGCACCTTTAGAAGGACCCTCTCAGCTAAAAGCAGCAAAGTTTCCTTCATGCTGCCTTAAATACAGAAATGTTTTTGACAAACCACCTTTTCTTTGCTTGAGAACATTTATATGAGTGTTTAAGTACTAGCTCAATAGCTTTAGCTGGAGACAGTCTCTCACTTTGTGACTGGTTCACATTTGTAGGACGCTATGACATCACAGAGTCAAATCAGAGGAGAATTATCCAGCGTGTCCGTCTTTATCTCCTCTTCATTTCACATCATGCTGTTTTTACTGCAGCACAAACCTATAACCCTGACTCTGACAGAAGCCTAATAGCTGGAGGAGAAGGATAGAAGAGTCAGCCACCTGACTTGACTCCAACCTCAGGAAATTAAGACCTCTGGAAATTGTTCCAACTCTTAAAAAAAGGGTATTTCTTTTCCTCTTTAAATTCCGCTCCACCACTAAACCATTCAGAAATGATCAACTGCAAACGCTCATTTGTGTCAAATAGGTTTTTAAGTATAAAAGTGAATCATTATAAAACAAAAACAAATGGTTATTAAACATTTATAACATGACACTCATTGTTTTCCTTCACAAACCACAAAGAAATTAAAGAAATGGATTTTATTAAAAAGATCCCACACAGAAAAACCTTGTATCATTAGAAAATGTTTTGTCTCCTGGTCACTTTTGGCATCAGTCATTCTTTTACTAAGCAAATGGACAAAAACAAGTCGGGTTAGACCAGTCAGAGGAGATGGATGATGAATAAGCTAAGAATGTTTGTTATAATGATAAATACTGCTCTGTGTTGGCACCATTTCATCCTAATTGGCAGTGCTTTCAGAGAGAGGTCCCTGCAGAGCCCTACCCAAGCCTGCCTGAAACAGCTCCAGACGCGAGGCTGCAAGTGTTCGAAAACCTCCTCTGGCAGCCGGTTCCATGCCAGGTGGTCCATTACCAAGGACACGAAGAGACTGAGAGGGGGTGCTGGTTGCAGAGAGGCATGGTCGCAGCAGAGCCTCCACCCCCTGCTATCCCAATACCAACCAGACCATGAACTCCTTTAATTAGAGAGGACATGGCCTCAGCACCTATCCCGCCCTGCTCACAGCTGGACACTCATCCATAATGCATAGCACAAGACCTGAATTCCCTTTCCCAACACCCTCCTATTGAGAGCAAAAATGCAGACAAAAGCGAAATATCTAACAAGTAAAAAAAAACAACAAAAAACAGCACATCTTCACTCAACAGGTACAAAGGTGCTAAGCGGTGATTACCACGGGATAATATGGCAAAAGTATGTTAGGTGAGGATCTGTAGAATCAACTGTTTGGGAAACGGAGGGTGAACAGTGTTTACATATGTCTATTGGGTCAGAGCATGGTGGCTTTGTTAATGCTGGATGGAGTTACAATGAGACGAGGGGAAAATAAGAAGAAGGAGGAATGCCATACCTTTCACTACCTTATCCAGATAGTGAGCTTGGGAGATAAAAACAGGACACATAAGGGAGGTTTGAACAGTGCCACTTCCATGACAGGACAGCAGGCCAATGTGTTAGTTTACATTTCAAAAAGCATGAAGCATTACAAGCATGCATTACAAGCAGCACACCGAATACAATCCAACACGGAGGAGAGGGATGGACGAAGAAAGAAATCTGGGGATGTTGTGGAGCACAAGGAGACAGACGGAGAAAGTCAGAGAAAGAACAGGAAGATGGGAAAAGGAAATGTTCAGGAAGATTTTTTCAATCGGTTCCTGTTTATTTTATGTTGGGATTTCCAGACTATCTCTGGGGAACATTTCAAAGGTAAACGATTGATGCCACCCTTAAATCTCTTTAGCAACATTGTACAGGAGGTCAGCATGTTCAGCAAAAACCTCTTGACACACATCCATAAACGATGAGGTCATCGGAGCCTTTGCCAACAGCGGGACCATATCAGACCTCCTGATCTCCACACCATGGGGCCTTGGGCAAATGCACAGCTCTCAATAATGAAAATTGATTTAAACTGAGACTTTGGCATCTTAATGGATGACACAGAGGTATATTCTTGTTGAGTGGAGATCTCAATATGGCCTTTATAAAAGATCCATCAATAATGTAACGCCAGCATATAAAAGATTCACAAACTGAGTCGAGGCTCTCCGCTCAGGCAGCACAGCTTCAAGACATGAATGAGAGCGCTGTGAGAAAATGTATTGTAATCCTCTATAAGGTCTTACTTATAAGAATTCTTGGGTTTTGTCCTGATTTGCTTTTGACTCAAATGTGTGGGAGCTGCAGATATTCTGTTCACCAAGCCACTGTGACAGGGTGGGGGAGATGGCCATTGTGTTCCCGCCTCCTCTCTGACGCTTGAGTGGTTGTGTCAAAGAATTATTATAAGTGGGTTACAATGAGTGGTGGCAAATGTCAAGAAAGCCATGCTGGATCTTGTATTTGTATACCATTAATTATAACATTAGCTCAATGCAGTTTGATGCATTTTCATCCTCACCATATATTCCACTGAATAGTTTGACCTATAGGACTGAGGGACTTTTGAATAAACATGAAATAAAAGGTTTTTTTTTCATAAAAACTATTCCTGTTCTTTTAAAAAGAATATATATATATATATATATATATATATATAACAACTATTCAATATAAAGTTAAGAGAGACAAGAGGAGAGGAAGAGGATAATTGATGTAAATGCAGGAACACAATGCAAACGTTGCAATCTTGCAAAACAGGCAGGACATAGCACATTCTCTGAGGTGTCTCTGACGCTTAGAGGGGGGTTAACAGTGCTGAAATCTGACATCATCAAGTTAACATCTGTAGGACATTTGTTTCAATGGGCTGAAGTTTCACTCCATCAGTGAAACTTTCAAAACTCAGAACATTCAACACAAAAACTAAAAACGTCTTCATGCCATCATTTTTTGGCAGTGGGCCGTTAAAACAGTGGAGACAAGTCACAAACAGAGGTCAACTACTGCTTAGTTATGAGAACAAATTGGCTGCATTGTAAAAGTGACATATTGTTGGAGCTCAAAATAATGATGACACACACATACATACACACACAAAAATACTGCTGACAGTGGGAACGCCACTTCCTTGGCAACTTCATAATCCAAACACAGTGAAAGGTTTGTTTACAGCCGTAAGTGTTTGCTTTACAAAGTTCAGTTGGCTCTCACAATAAAACAATTTAATAGAATTTTTTAAAAAAGAAAAAAATCTTTGAACAGTCCTGGTACTCTGGTAGAAGATTTTGAAAATCAAACCAGAATGGCTCTTAATGGATTTAGTCTATAGGAACACAGATTTATTTCCTTTTTTTAAAGTTAACTTGAGAGATGAGGTTTTCAAAACAACTCTTGACATTCAGTCAAGGTCTTAAAAACCTAACTCCTGCCATTGTTTACAGAGGCGCAACTGTTAAACACAGAGCTAAAAGCAGTGGTTGACCTGCTTGCAGTGACTCACACATCAGTGTTTGAAAATAATAGTCAATGGGAAGGGAGTAAAGAAGGGGATGAGAAAAGGATGAGTAAAATGAGAGGACACCTTAGCACATTCCCACATTAAAATGCATGAAGGCAAACCTCAGATCCTCAAGTAAACCTGTTCATGCTTTACCCAGTTGCACAAATTCAATTAAGCATGCTTTACACCCCCCCACCCCTTCTTCAAAAGGACGCATCCCTTCACACCCAGCGCTTCATACGCTCGAAGGCAGGGTGGCAGCCTATGTGCCTTTGTTTGCCTCCCACATCCCTCCCAGACACACAGACAAATACACCCAAACAGCCCCCCACCCAAACCAAAACCTCTTCCCATCCTACCAATGGTGCAGTGTTCTCCGTTCCAGCCCGGGCTGCATTCACATTTGCCATCTTTGCAGGTGCCATGCTCGTTGCAGCGTGGGTGACACGCCCTCTGGTCACACCCAGTGCCCATCCAGCCGTCGTCACAGCGACAGGTGCCCGAAACACAAATGCCATGGCCACCACAGTCCGCTGCACAAATCTCTGTGGGAGACAGGGACATAGAAAAAGACAAAAAAAAAAAAAGGAATGGGGGAAGACAAACGGAAAGAAAAGAGGGGGGGTGGAAATGGGATGGAAAGGAAAGACAAGGCGGTGATGGGACAAGGCAACAAGGGTGAAAAAAAGACAAATCCAGAATTTATTGTCAGAGAGAAGGCAGCCACGCTTCACTACCTTGTCTGATGGTGCCTGAAAAGAAATTCCTGCACCTCATAAGGGCACTCCTCTCTGACAATACAAATCTAATAAGTCCATTACCAAGAAAAGACAAGGCTTATGGTGGCCATAGCAGACTTACTATTTTCCCTGCCTCAACACTGATTTGTAAATTCAACTCTTTATTTAAAAAGAGGGTGGAGAAATAAAGTAAAAAAAAAAAAAAACACACACAGCTACCATTTAGAATAATAAATGCTATTCATTTTTAATACATGCCAAATTCATTGCTTAGCCACATACTGTGCTACTGGCAGACAGGGTGTACAAATCAAAAGAATCCTTCACGGCATAGAAATTCAAAATGACGTTTTTATTCTTTTTAAGCAGAGGAAGAAGTACATTCACAGATTGATAGAGACTGAGACAGCGCTATAGTAAAGGCTGGCTGATGCTATTGTGTCGTAGCCCAAGACCTCCCTGACTGGGTGTGATGGAGCCCGGGACATTACCCTCATCTCATGAAGTCGAGGGGGAGTATAACAGGCTGAAAGCTCAAAGAAATTAAACACTAACAGATTACTAATGAATCTCATTGAATTGTTAACCTCTTTATTAACTATTCTGTGGTAAAGGGGCTTAGTAGCACGGGTAACAATGAACAATAGCATTTCTGGCTTATTAGCCCAGCCAATTCAGCTATGACCACGGGGACCAAACTGGAGGTAAAATCTTTTAATAAGTCAATTACCGCCTTTACAGTGCACATTTTGTCATTGTTGCAAAGTAAATATGAGTGGTATTTTCGCCACAAACCATGACATGACATTACCAGCCCCTAAAGCATTTCAAAGAAAGCCCCTCTCCCCCTGCTAATTACACATCAGCGCAGACTATGCAAATGCTAATTTTACATCTGACTTTTGATTTAATACTTGTGCTAGTAGTGTCCGAATAATTGCCTCCAGTGGCTTTTAAGCACGGAAGCACACCAGCAGGAATGCCTATGTGCGCAAATAGAAAAATATTCAAGTGGCACAGAGTTTCCAGGGTTTGCACATAAAGCATGTACGACGGAACGATGGTCTTCTTATGCTGCGAGGACAATATCATATTGAACAGAAGGTCCTAACAGACTAAATTGACTTCTTGAGTGATCTCATTAGCACATTTGTTGAAGGAAAGAAAGCACAAGCAGGCCCTGGCGGTTCATTAGAAGCACACGGTTCAGGGAAAACAGTCCACCTGACTCTCAGACAACTGTTCACTTCGAAAAAAAGGGGAAACCTTTAACGTGATAAAGATGCAATTACAGCCTATAGGCAAACCCTCATTATCTGTGGCCAGAGGACTTCACTGTAAGAAATACCCACATTCCCATGACAGCCATTACCATTTGCACTAAAGGGCCGTGTAAACAAACTTTCCTCTAGTTGGAAAAATGGCTAAAATGGCATAAAAGCACACATATTAAACAGCACAAAACCTGAGGCATTGTTTCATAGCTCGCAAAAGTATTACCACCGACTGTGCACACCTCGGTTACATTGTTGAACAGCAACATGAAAAAAATGAGTTTGTGACATAAAAATATTGTGGAGCAGGGATTAAATAATCTTGAAAGAGACATGGAAAGCTTTCCATCATTTTCCTTCTCACTAAGCTACCACATAGCTTAGTGTTGTATTAGACTGCCGAAAGCTTTAAAATGAACAGGATAAAGGAGGATAAAGAGCTAACTCATCATCATTTACAGAGCCTTTTCTCCTGCAAGGCAAACTCAGACTAACTGCCCATTTACCTCCAAATCCTTGGGATTACCGAATAGGTCAGTGTGTCTTCTTGGAATACAAAGGAGGATTTGCAGATCTGAAGAACCTGCTGCACTAAAACTCTCATTTCAGAATTTTTTTTTGGAGGGGTGAATACAAATTATATTGTCTAAATAGAAAGAAAGAAGCTTAAAAGACTACAACTGCATCAGTCACTGCAAAAAATCCGAAATGACGGACTGATTATCAACACATCAGAGGCCCGTTCAGATGAAGCTATCCGCAGCCATGATCTGCTGGAGACTAACCATAAAATGCAAATGCAGTCTCACATGAGCATTTATTCAAGTGGAAAATTGCAGAATTCTTCAGCTGTCTTGCTGTGTAAAGAAAAAAGGGGATTTTTTTTTTCTTTGTTAGGTTCTGCATATGCCAACTCTGCAAGTCAGTGATGGTAGATGCCTAAATCTGACAGCTCTATAACTATACATCACTGAGCTCACTGAGGTTTTCAATGAAAATACTTTTATTTTTTGTATTAAATGTGAGCAACTATGCTGCTTCCAGAGTCGAGCTTGCATTTAGGTCCAATTTTTTTTTCCTTTGAGCTTTAAGTCTGAATCTTCTAAATGTAAAAATGCATCTTATGCTCAGCCTTTTCTTGAAAACCAAGAAGGAGCGCTCGCGGATGTACTGAACACAATGGGAGCGCTCCTCCAGAGCAGGAAAGAAAATGATCATATGTGCCCACTGCACTCATGTCAACAGAGCCACAATTCGAGAAAGGGCTCAAACTAGCCTCATTTTATTCACAGCATCTCTTTTATCAAAGTCTTTGTCATTCTTAAGATGGATACCAAGGGTGAAAATATTTGTAAAATAAATCAAGAACCAGATTAAGAATATTTGATTGCTGAAGTGGGACCTCCAACTGATCATTGATGAGAATGATTGAAGTCTTTTTACAAGCCATTTCCTTGAAAGAAAATCCCCGAGGTTCTTTTCTGTGAGCATCCAAGCAATTAGCAAAGATGGACTAAATCAAGCAGAGAATAAAATTTAGAGACAAAGACGAAGGGATTTCTCCTGCTGAACTGAACTTAATTGTATTACACATCCTAGATGTTAATTATCAGTGCTTGGCACTTAACTTTTCTTCACTATAACAGCTAATAAATTACACAAAAAAGCAGTCAAACTATATTGCTGGGTCTTCCTTTCAAGTTGACTACTGATAGAAATAACAGAGAAATTTATGTGAGCTATTTTTAGGGAAAAGCAAAAATGTTTATTTCAGAGAGGAGCCTGGCAATTATGAAAATTGCATCAAATCAAGCAGGGAAATAAATTTACATTCAAACAGAGATAATATCAGAGACGAACTGACAGAGATGTTGAGGTTCATAAATGTTGAAGCTTTTCATTGTGGGCTTTGACATCAAAGTTCTGAATAATAAAAACTGAAAATTATATTAGTTACTGGAGCGTGGAGAGCGTTATTTGTTTTTACTCAGCCTTTTAAAACATTTATTAATGGGGGTTACATTTAATTTAAGCATTTAAGTTAAGCATTTTTTACCTCCATATCTTTGAAGGAGTTTGTCACCAAAGCCTAATTAATATTAACACCCTCCACTTAAACTACTGTAAACCTACTGACTGCTGTCTGTCTGTCTTTTTACCCTGTAATCGGAGCTAAATCAGCTTCTGAAAAGAGATCCTGCTCATATTTACTCTCCTGATAAAAGTACTTGCCTGTAGAACAGTCATGGCCCGTCCACTTGGGGTCACAGTTGCAGGTTCCGGCGTCTGCCAAGAAAGTTCCATGTCCGGAGCACTGGTCCATGCAGGAGGCCCTTGGGGTTTCACATCCAGGCCCGCCCCACCCTACAAAGCAGTGGCACTCGCCCTGGACGCAAACGCCTCGGCCTGAGCAGGTCGGATCCAGGCAGTCCACTAAAAGCATGTCAAAAAGCAGCGTTAGACACACCAGTTTCCTTTTATTTTTTTACCTCCTTTTTCACAGGCGACTTGGCATTTCTTTTTGAACCTGAATAGAATGACAACTGCAGTGAGCCGCAGCTCAGCCGCAGAAGAAAACCAGATTAGCACGTGAACAATGAGGATACATAGAGAACACACAGGAAATTCAGCGTTTCTAAAACTGGAAAAAAGATTTCCATGGAAGCAAACTAAATGGTTGTTTGCTCAGTGGGTGTTATGGCACAAACCTACAGGTTCTATCCACACTTCTGCTGGCACTATTTTTATTTGCTAGGGAAAAAAAGTTCATCTATAGAAGGAAGCTCCCTTAACCGAGGCATGTTTCAATAAAATGAAAGCCACAACGATGCATATTTCAAAGCTCGGAAACCTAAAACCTGCATTAAATGAATTTAAGAAAGTGAGAATAAGAGCCTGGGGCAACTGCCAGACTTCCTTACTAAGAAAGCAAGCACAGCATCAGTTTTACACTAGAGTGCCTTGCACTGACTGAACTCTGCTCCATTTTGTTTTAAACAAGGTACCAGTGCACAATGCACAAGTTCAATTAGCAACCTAATCTCAAATTAATGCCTGTGATTATATCTCTCTTCCCATGGCATGTTATCATATTAATACCCACTTTGCGAGGAGCAACAGTTGTGGGAACAGTCAATTACAATATCAACATTCTCCCCTACAAGACAATATCTGCATGGCACACACAGATGGCAAACGGGCGCCGAGTAGGAGCAACGTCTAGTCACTGAGAGCAATAGGCCACGCCATGGAAGGTCCCCTTTACCATGACATAAACGGGTAAAAAGGCTGTTATAGTAAGACAAACAGGATCCCTTGCCTTTTAGCAGATGGTATGGGCACAAGACACAAAGATCAGAGGCTAACTGACAAGAAACTCTCTCCTGGTAATTAATCATTGTGGCTGAAGGTCACATGGAAGAAAGGTAAAAATGTTAAAGGGCCCGTGTCCACATTCGGCTCCACTCCTTATGGCTGACACTCCACCTAAAATAGAATAGGGGCCTGTGGATGTCACAAACCCCCATTTATCAAACTCCCAAGGTCCATTTTTCATCTTGAAATGAGAGCCTTCAAGAGCTGACAAACACAATGGCTCCTTCAATTTTACCTAGTCAAGCCCTACCCAGCAACAAATGAAGGTGGAGCTCCTCCTAGATTAACATCAGGCTTTATGTCTGGACTTCAGACAATATATGCACTGTTTTGATTAACATACTGGCTTACCACCATTAACTTTGCTGAAAAAGTCACCAAGGATGCATATTTGGAAGCCTTATGGTTATATTGCTCTTCATAAGGGGTCTACTAGTAGAGATCATGAGCAGCACCAACTTGATAAACCACTCCCTTGTGAATTTAGACAGCAAAACACAAACGACCCAAAATGGCAGTTAAAGCAATCACATTAAGTGGGATTTTATTTGTTTAGATCAGGCTAAAACAGTCACCTTCTTCACAATTTTCCCCTTTGTAGCCCGGGTTGCAAATGCAGGTTCCCACAATGCAGGTCCCGTGGCCGCTGCATGTGACGTCAATGCACTGGTTGGTGGGAACATCGCATTCGGAGCCCTTCCAGCCGCTGTGGCACATGCAGCGACCTTTAAGGTATTGACCATTCCCACTGCACAGCACTGGACAGGCGGCTTTAAAAAGAGCAGAGAACATAAATCTACTGGTATGGACAAAGAATCTTGGGTGAGTGTTAAAGCCTCCATCTGAAAATGACAAGTGACCAAACTATGAAAAAGGCTTTACTTTTTCAGTAAAACTTATATTACAACAAAATCCGGCAACAAATATTTAAAAGCATAACAATAAGCATTGGAAACACATTAAAAATAGAGCCAAATAAGTGTCAAGTATGGTATATATATACATGAATAATTACAGATATCACTACACCATGTACAGAATGCTCTGTTGTTTTTAATTATAATTTATTGCTGTACAAATGTTACACAGCTTTGCTTTTAAGAGTTAAAAAGCTCAGTCGATACAAGATGTACAATCTGCAGCTGCTGCTCTCTAGATTTTTGATTTTTAATGCAGTAAAAAATACAGAGGTAAAAATGAATTATTTGAAATAGTAGCGCAGGGTTTGATGTGGAAACATCTGAGTTACAATGAAATGGAAAAAAAAGAAGTTTTGGTACAGATGGAATAAATGTACTGTGGACAGCACCGCACCGTCGGAATAATAGCAACTATTAAAGTTGTTACAAGAGAGGGAGTGACTCACCTCGCCCACAGTCAGGGCCTTTGAATCCTAAAAAGCAGTGGCATGTTCCACCAACACAGTCGCCATTTCCAAAGCAGTTACTGGGACAGTCATCAATAGAGTCTGCAAGAAAGCAATCAGGAGATTTTGTGAGTAATGTGATTCAAAAAAACCATTTTCCTCCCACTCATTTCTTTCAGCTGATTATTTCCCTTGTCTAATGACAGTGAGGAGCACAGGCTCCATCAGACTCAACATTTATATTTCACTGCGCACAGCACGTTTGAGTGTCACTTATGTTTCAGACAAATGAGGCAATTCAAGAGGAAAGCAGCAAAGTCGTGATTGCTTTTGAATCTAGCAAAAATTACTAATCAATTAAAGTTTCCGAATTTTCCAAAAGCGCTGGTTGTTTAAGAGCCACAGTGCCAACATGCAAGTTTACGAGTAAGAGTGGTACCTGCGTACCGTGCTGTTAAGTAAACGTAGTGCACCGTGTCTTCTTCTGTGGTCTGGTATTTATTCTGGTTTAGTTATTTGCAAAAACTGTGAGTAAGCCAGGAAAATTACACTTCACCTGTTCATCAGTTTTATCTAAGCTGAGATGCCTGCAATCCATTCATTAACATTCATCATTATGTCTTTACTTTTCTTATTTTCTCATTTTATTGGTCTCATAATACAACCTATACTCCGACTATCTTTAACAAGTAAAAAGCATGAAAATTGCACCGGGGCAAATAGTTCTTTGGCATCACATCTAAATCTGTTTAGATTCAAATCAAACAGTGCATGAGAGAATTTTCTATAGAGTTACTATCAGTAATCAATTCCTTATGTGGACAGAAAATGTTACGATATATTAAATCTCATTTGATTTAAAAAAATTTTAAAATTACAATAAACAAATAAATAAAAATCTGGAGACTCGAGCTTTGATTTTAAACAAAATAACAGTCTCTAAATTTTAAAGAAGTTATTCTTTAACTTCTGCTTCATTCTGGACTGCATGAACCTGAAATATTTTGTTTCGACAGCTGGGTTTTCTTTTGTTAACATAATTTTTCTGCATATTCCAAAAAAGAAAAAGAAAAAAGAAAAGCTGGAACAGTAAAGGTTTTACAACTGTGTAATGTTGCCGTTTCTTCTTGCGACACCAAAGAGCCGTCTGGTACTAAGAACACCAAATAATGGGTCATTATATTTTGTACCACTCTTTGTGCAAACACATTTTGAGGTTTGCAACAGCGGGAAAGTGCGATTATTGTTGTCTCATTTTTGGTCTCTAAACTGTATACACATTCTCAACTCAATATACATGTACGCTGTAATACTTGTCATATTTGGTTCTAGATTTACTAAAAACAAATGTCTTATGAAAAGATGTGGTCTTGAAAGCAGTAAACGTTGCCCTAAAATTTCATTGGAGTTTTCTGCATTAATGCTGCCACCACAGAAGTGGAAATGAGTTTTGCCATGGGCACTGAAACATCTCCATACCAGCACAGACTCCGGCTTTTGGACTCGTTACTGATAACAGATTGGGTGGTGATTCTTGTTTTTATAGTCTGCAGAACATGCTGTCCATTTCTTCTTCAAAAAAAAAGAAAAGAAAAATCTGGAATACGGATTTACATCTCCACTGAAATCCAGCCTGTGTGCTCACAAAACAATTACAGCTGACAACCAAAACATAAAATATATTGGGTTTATATCACTTGGAAATAAAATGAATGAAATAAAATATAATGTGATACTTTTCCACAACAGCCCAGTTTTTTTTCTGGTTTGGTGTTGGACATTTTTAATTTCTTTTATTACTTGGATCCCTTTTAAAAACAAATGAAAAGGTTCTTTTTTTTGATATTTCCATTGATTTCTTTTCAGCAATAATGTTGTTAAAACCTCTATTTCCCTGTATTCTGATGTTGTTTTTTAATCAACCCTGTTATTAAAAAGACCTCTCTGAAAGAGTAATAAAGTTTAATAAAGTTGACTAAAATTAAGGTTGAATTCATCAGTGAGTGATAATTTGCATGGTGCAAGTAATCAGCAGAGCATGCTCCTTGATTTCTATTATGAATCCCACAAACTCAAGTAAACTGGCTAAAAATTAATTTCTACCAACATACTTTACACTGACATTTTATTAGAGACAAGACCGACTACTGATCTCTGAGGGGGGTAACAGAACTCTGAAACACGATGCTCGCCGAATGAAGCCTGAAATGGTGCTGAAAAATAGCCAATCATGTCCACTGGCTTTAGGCAGCAGGAACTCTGAGGCAAAACTTATTGAACAAAGAATCTCTTATACTCCAAAAAGGGCTAGAAATGTGAGCCATGGATTCAGCTTCCCTTTACCCTGGAGAGTCAATCATCACCGAGGATGCAATGGAAGACAGAGGCAAAAAAAGACAAAAAAGAGAGGGGGAAAGAGATAAAGGCAAACCAGAGATGCAGTGAAAAGAGAGAGGGATGGGCACCGAGGGGAGAAATGCAGCTGCTGCCTTTTTTTTCCATGCTACAGGCTTTCCTTTGCCATGATGGGTTACTGAAGGGATGCAGGGAATACGATCCCCTGGTGTGGTGGATGCTATCAGCAGTTCGGTGAGGTTTTGATGGCCTCCAACTAGAACACCTAACTAAAATCTAAGTATATATATTTTTTAAAAAACACTTTATTTTTACACACCTAAGGAAACTACCAGTGTCTGTAGCGCTCAAAGGTCATGGCTTTGAAAATAATAGATGGCATGTGTGCATGCTCGCCATTAGGAATTCCCACCCAGAACTACAATTATGCCAGACAGACTCCCTCCTCGTCAGATTATTCTATCACAAGTATATACTTGAGTATTTGTGAGTCATAAAGCAGCAATCCAGTCAAATATTAAGCTTGCAGGTATTCTACATCATCGTGCCCCTAATTAGAGTGTCTTCATCTATTATGCATATTTCTTTGCTGAACAACATACAGCCCGTCAAACATGCTTAATTGAGCGATCAGAAACGTGTAGGGCTCTGATTCTTGTGCAGTTTAGCAGAACACTCACTGCCCATGTCTATTGGCTGCGATTCCTCTGAGAGCAAAGAAGTGAGGCCATGAATATCTCTTAGCCACACACTCGACATAGGCCAGCGCATAAATCATGGATTCAAGCAGAGCTTCATTGAAATTCATTACCCTTCATATCAGGGGAGCTAACTATTGTGAGACTCTCCAGTCAGCGAGGATAGAGTAGTGTGGAGAAGGCTGGTTTAATCAGCAACTTGCCACCCTCTCAGAGGATGCTCAACACTTTTGAATGATGGTTGGTTGTGCACAGTAAGAACCTCTGCGATGGAGTGAGACAGAACAAAAGCATGATACACTGGTGCTGGGTCTTTACTTCCTTTTGCTGTAACCCTCTGTATAGAGAGCCGTGTCTGGGCTGAAGCATGTCTGGCACCAGGCAGCAAGGACAAATGGCTTCATGCTCCAGAGGGCCGCAATACAAAACATTCAGTAGGACACATTTCACATTGCCATGGAGCTACAGCCAAGTAATGAGGAGCAACCCCGATTAAAAGCACAGATGCTCTAGCTCCCCAGATATACTGTGTCATTGTTACATCCAGCAGGGAAACCTTCGCTTAACACGTGTACGGGGAAAATAAGGGTAGAGTAAAATTAGACTTTTCTACTTCCAACACTGCCAGAAACACCAAAATAAGTTTACTGTGATCACCTCTTAAACAATGTTGCTTATGTTTCACAGTGTGCCTGTTCTAGATATTGCTCACATATATTTCTATACCTGGGCTGCTCCATTTGAAGGTCAGCTCCATCCCTCCACGGCTCAATAAAATTCAGGCAGTTGGTGGATTCAATTTCTGCTGAAGGGCACTTAATCGGTGACCCATTTTGAAAGGGCCCCTCTGCCTCCCTCTGAGCTCCTGTGAGCAGCTCAGCTCCGATACAAATGAACAGAGGCAGAATTCTTGCTCTGACTAAATCTGACCCACCCTGTCCATTGCACAGAATACCTTATCTAGTTGTGTTTTCTGTGACGGAAACCACAGGAGGGCTTCATGCACACCCAGTCAAGAAGAAATAAGCAAAAGTAAACACGCTGCTCTTGGCTATCCCCTTTCTTCTGTCATATCATATACTGAGTATTGAATTACAGCTGTTTTTGTCACGTGGGGGGAGGAGGGGGTGCATCTCTTTCCTGTCTCCACTTGGTGTTGAGGACAACCTCTCATTGATCTGCTGCCTGCCAGAACAGCCCCCTTCACAGATGGACTCTGGCCCAGGAGCTTTTAATTAAAGAGCATGTGAGAACAGCTCCCAGCTGCCATCCCTGCGAAAGCCGACACCTCGGGCCCTCTCGCACCTTGCTTGATACAGCAGCGCTAATCAAAGGCGCTTAAGGGAGAACAAAGAGGAGCCTACAAAACGAAGTCACCTCCACAAAGAGAGACGTACGTGTGAAACATAGTCGTGTGCCAGTAGGAGTTAGTCGGAGGAGGAGAATATCTCCCCCACTTTGATAGAAGTGGGTGGAAATTGAAGCAATCCGTGATCGGAAAAGGCATTATAGCGGGAGGGTACAATCACACTTTGAATTGTATGCAAATGTTCCCCAGAAGCTGGACCCCTGATATGCTTGGAAGACACTCAGGCTAATGAGGATATTATGATCTCTCAATGTCCTACTCACTGGCATGGCAGGATAGCACTGATGTCCTGATTTTGTAATATCCAGCCTCACCTTGATTAACCTACTTAAATCTACCAGTATCTCTTACCCCTGCCCTGAGTCTGCGCTGCTTCCTGTGGGGTGCTGCAGGCTGGTGTTCTAGGGATTATGGATGACTACTACAGGTTTCAGCGGCAGGTCATGCTAATGGCACTCACCTATGGCAGTGGTAATGAAAGAAACGGTCTCCATTTCTTTCCCGTCATTGTAGATGGCAAGGTGCCAGATGCCCGAATCCATGTACTGGATAAAGCCTGTGTCATGTGTGGTGACCGGTATGAGACTCCGCTGCAGAGCCACAGGCCCCTCCAGACCACGGACGTCTTGGGACAGCAGGCGCCGCCCATCCAAAAGCTCCACAAAGTCAAACTGTAGACAGACACAGAAAGTGAGAAGGACTGATGGATGGACCGCAGACACACCATTAGAGTGACACATGAGACTTAAGTGCTTTTAGTCCTCTTTATAGCAGAGCATCATTTGGTCTGCATGAATAACTCATCATTCTGGCAGAGCTTGAGTTAAGTCTTGACACATCCTGGCTGGGTGGGCCGTTATAATTTCATAGTTCAAACATCTTATAGGAAAGTCTTGTTTGAAGTTATTAAAGTGAAAAATGGAAAGCTGGTGAATTAATTGTAAAGTTAGTGTTTACCAAATATCATCTGGACTGATTTGCTTCATATCAGCGGTGAGCCAATGAATCACAATGAGACAGCTTTTCATTTACATCTACATAAAGACAAGAATTGTGACTCGTGTAAATCGGTCACTGGATGAATACGCTGTTCTAGATTATTTTCATTGAAATAAAAAAAGAGACAACGGTGATCTTTCAAGTGAGAGATAAATCAGACTGGAGATTGGTGCAAACAAAAATCAGGCTCTGCGCTGTTTGTGGACGTACAGTTGCCTTTCCAGCAGAAATCTGTGAGCCAAGCGGTCAGATATGATTAATAACATGATATATTTCATTCTGTGCAATACATAGTTGGAGAAATTAAGAAAAGAAAAATCTTCTTCTTTTGGCCCCTGAGCCCAATATCTTTGCGTGATTCATTGATGGCACTGAACCCGAAAGAAATTTTCCATAAATTCTTTCTGCAACAACGAAAGTGATTCATAATACAATACAGAAATTTATGAAGTGGTTTGTATTCATGACATGCTCGTACATGGTTAGATTTTTTTAAACAATATCCCAATTTATATTCAGTGGCAAAGAGGAATGGAAAAGGGAGCCAAGTCTTAAACTATGCATGATTGTGCCGTGTTTCACACAGCATCACATTATAATTTATCAATGCCTTTCAAAAACGCAACAAGAAACAAAACTGGTATATATCCAATGCAGTAAACACTCAAACATGCCAACTCCAAGTACCTGGACACTTCAAACACAATCATGCTGTAATATTAAAATATATGACATACAGTACATAACAAAGTATTTCCCACCTGTGTGTGTGAAGGGGGAAGACCTCTTCTTCCATATATTCCCACTAAGGCATCTTTGCTGAGTGACACATTAAACTTCAGGTACATGGGATGATCAATGAAGACCTGGGATCTCCAGAAGATACCGGGAGGAATCTGCTGCGCGACCTTGCGTCCCACGTCAATCTCTCCCATATCTATATAGCTGTCATCTGGGAACAAGCTGTCCAATTTGCCTGCATCGCACACAGGGTAAAATCGGTCAAAGAGATCGCATCATTAATCCAGTGTAGGGAGGGCGCAGGGAGTCAGTCTGCTGGGGCATGATAGCCTGACCATATCACAGACATTTAATCACATTACTGACAGCGAGAGGAAAAATATTATGAATGATCCTTCTGACCAATGCTAGCAATTACCAGTTCCTCTAGAAGAGGGAGTGAGAAACATCTGATCGAAAATTATTTTATAGATCTCCTAGATTGTTTTGGGTTTGTTTAATTTCTGAAATGGCAAAGTTAACATTTCTTATTTACAGAGACATTACAAAAAATGTCTGGTTTCAATCATGCTGCTTTGAGAGTACTGAAACACAGTCATCCTTTTGTTAAACTGCAGAGATCAAACTGTGCCCGTTTAGTTCAGTTAAAAGACTGAACATATGGTCTGGACGCGGCAAAAGAAAAATTGCCCAAATACAACCATCTTTGTCCTGCGATAGTGAGGAGTGAAAGTAATAAAGTGAAAAGCTGTAATTATAGTGGAGAGGGATTTCAGTTACAACTACCTGCTCAGGTATTAGCATGTCTACTGGCAAAAATCGCCCATATGCTCCATTATACAACTTATATTGGACTCAGCGGAAATGGCAACATCTGTTTGCCTGTGTAGATGAGCTAATTTCAGCGGCGATGTCGAATACGGCAGACATCCATACAAACTACCCCCAGGACTTGAAAGCAGACACAGCTTTAGGTTGCACGTGGCACACCAGATGGAAGTCCTCTCAAAAGTCCATCAGTGGCAATGGAGTTTATCAAAGAAGACGGGGCGCGTTCCCTGTCTCCCAGATCGGGGCGTTACATAATGCTGCAGCCCCACAAGTTCATTTTCCACATGCTGAGGGCTGTGTGGATTTATGCAACACATTAACAGTGTGCTTATCAGACTGTTTAAATACACACCTGTGATAACAGCCCTCATGGATAATATTTTTTTTGGTTTGTTTGTTTTTGCGAGCTAAACTACAGCATCACGCTCTGATGGAAAGACAAGACTAAGAAAGAGAAAGCTACACTGAATTTTAAAACAATGTTCCCATTTGCATCACCTTGATACAACATTAGGCAGTCAGACATTGTTCCTAGTGACACCAGTGCAAAATGAAACTATTTAGAAAACCACGGCTATTGATTTCCTATCAGCAACAGCAGCCATGCAGGCTCTGCGTTCTGCTGCAGTCGTGCTTGTTGTTGGCTAAACACACATTCGGCTGTCTGGTAAATGAAAAAAGACAACTCCTGGATTCATCTGTATGGTAATAACCCCATCTTCTACCTATTGCAGCCTGCCAGAGGCAAATCACATGGTTAAATCTGGGCCCACTCGTTCAACAATGGAACAGAGCAAACTTTCCTTCAGTTGAGCAGTTGGTACCGAGGGGTGTGCACATGCTTTCTGTGGCTGCCAGGAAATGCAGTCCAAGCTAGGAGATGAAAGGATCACATCCGTTCTGAAGGGGACAGAGTGGCTAATCCCCTTCCAGCCCCTGGATACTCGGTCCCTTAAGCTGTCCCATTTTCTCCCTCCAGGAACAAATAACACTTCCCACTTACCACAACTTTCATAGGATTACAATGCAGATCTCTTTGCATGCCGTGGAGACAGGCGAAGAGAATGTGAAACAGAACGACAAAATAATGGAAAACTTGAGCGAGTTCTGAAAATGTCATCTGCAAATGAAGATTTGAAAGCTTTGTTCCGACCAGTGCTGTGCATGGTGCAGCAGGGAGTCTCGCAAATCATACTTGTATGTGAAAACCACACAGATGTATTTATAAACTAACGATAAAGCATTTAAAAAAGTGTGGTATGTGATTTGCACTTACTGTCATCTTTTCCCTTGCGGTCGGGTATGTCCAACCCTGTGTTGCCCAGTGGTGGCAAGCTAAGGTCTGTAGGGAAAGGCAGGCCGCTTGTATTGTCCTCTGACAGCTGGTACATCTGTCTCTGGATGGGCTGCAGGTGCCAGTTTAAGCCCAAAAGGTGAATGGCTGAAATATGAAACATAGCCGAGGTGTCAGAATTGAACTCTGTTGAAAGTAATGCATAAAATGTAAAGTTATCATCCAGAACTCAAATGCAAAGTATACCCAAAAACCCTACGGGAACTGTCAGATTGTTTTTGTGGCAAGTGTGAGATTGAAGAACAGGAAGTAAACAGAACCAGGAACAATAGATGGTTTAATGTTTAATGGCATTTTGTTGAAAAGTGCTGACTAGTGAGATCACAGGATGAACATTTTCCTGATCCTATTCGACAACATCTGTCTCATCACACCAAACATCGGCATGGGACATCCCCCATGCCCTCACATTCTCCCAATCCCATTACCTTTATATTTCCCTGCAAACCTAAAGGACAAAAGGGAGGGGAAAAAAGCAACAAATCAGCAGAGAGAAACCAGTGCTGTTCAATGCGAACAAAGTGGATGAAGCACAAGGATATTTTACAAGGTCGACAAAAGAAATGTCCTTTGGAACAATGGCAGCGGAGCGCAGGATGGTGGAGGAGGGGCAGACTATGACAGATCACCAATAAGAGAATGGACAACATAAGCTTAGCAAGGAAAAAGCCAACTTGGAAGTAAACAGTCAGCAGAAAAGGCCCAGAAACTCAATATCACAATTTAATTGTTTTGTTGGATCTCTTAAGCTCCAAAAGCAAATAACCACACAATTCAATTATAAAGAGTAAAATTATTGGACAATCTTAGACCAACACTTGACTGGGAGTGAGACCTCTCCAGTCAAGTGTTGCTCTACCCAATTCTGTTTTTTTCCCTCATAAATGCACAAACTAACTCTGGCTATCTGGTCCAGTAACTCATAACAATTGCTGTGACGTTTCTGAAGAAAATAAATAATGTTTGAAAAAAGATATATTTTCCCTCTCTACTTGCAACTACAATTTAATAAGTTTGGTTAAAATATTTTATGGTTTCAAATTTGCATGCGATGAATTTAATGGAATTCAAAATCAACCTCTAAATTAAAATTCCAATCTACTCGTTTCATGTATTTCTTGAGGAGACCTTATTCAGATATGACAGGAAATTGGAGAAGGAAGCAAGAATATGGAGACTATAAATGCAGTCCTTTTTTTCTTTGATCAGCATTTTACGGAACCTCTTGATATAAGTGTAATATTTTACAGCTATACTATGAAGCAAGTCTTTTGTGTGTAAACTATGCTTTCAGTATGGCATCACAGCAAACTCTTGGGCTTTTTCAAAGATTCTCAAAAAATTGAGAAGCAAAAAGTTAACCAAATAAGGAAGATTACCAGACATCAGCAGCAGCAACTCATCAGAGCAAAGACAGAAAACTGCCACTGATTGATTTTCAGCCTTTAGTAATAAAACAGAAAAAAAATCATTGTATTTTCATTAAAGTAAAACAAAAAATCAAAGTTGTGTGACGGCACCAATACTCCTGTTTCTTCCTCGAAGGGAAAGCTGATTGGTCAAAAATAAAAGTGCAAGGAGGCTGCCGAGTAAGTGAGTCAGTGAGAGATATGTTCAATGCATATGTTTATCACAGAAAACACAACTTTCAGGATGATAAAAGTTCAACAGCAACGCCAGCATCTGTTCTCTGCCTGTACAGTGCTTATGGAAGCGGCTGTGTCAGTGGAAGGCAAGCGGAGAAGAGACAGATGGCTTTGTTTGCCATTTTGTAAGCTGTAGAAAGACATTCCTTTTTATCTGTAGCTCTGCATTGACTGACAAAACGGTAAAAAAAAAAAAAAAAAGAAAGAGTCAGCGTATGTTGCTAAACGACTGCAAAGTCACCAGGCAGGGTGTCGTTCCAAGTGTCCTAGTAATCACATCTTTGTGAGGCCCATTCGTCATGCCATGCATCCCTGAGGCCTCTAATGGAAAATGGTTGAGGAGCCTCCCCCTCCCATCTTTTAAGATTTACTTCAGCGCCTTCGTGTTATCTATGATATGCAGAGCATTGGACCGAGCCAGAGACGGGCCTCCTAATTTTGTTCTGCTTGCTTTTCAAACTTTGCAAACACTCTGCACCAACAGTCATGGCGGCTGCAGCTGTAGTAAGACAGGTAGTAGCTATAGCCTTTTCTAACTCGATGGCCAGCGGCAGTGACAAGCTGTGCCCGTGTTCGAGTGTTACTGCTGAATGACGGTCAAAAGTACTGAACTCTGTAACAGTGCCCATTCTGTCCTGAGCACATGTTGTGCCCTCCTTTCTCTTATCTCTCAGCAGAGAGTTGGGTCACACCATGTGCCAATTAAAGAACAAAGGTACTGTAGCTGAAGACCTCTCAGCCTGTCTGAGGAAGTCAGAGCCTCCGTCGCCTGACGGTGCCACTTTTCATCTACTGCGAGGTGATACGGAAGCTATGATGAGAGGAGGCACTGTTATCACCTTACCGGTCAAAAAAAGTACATCTAAAAAATTCACGCTTTCTAAAGCTTTAATTTGAAACCATACGGTAGAACAAACATAGAAACCGAAAAAAATATGTGTTATAAAAGCAGCTATTATTGTTCTCACCTGTCTTTTTTTATGTTGTTCTACACTCTATTAATAAGTTTACTATTTCTGCAATTAAATATTCACTAAATTTTTCCAGAAGGATGATGAAGCAAAACCCTGTTTAAGCTACATCTATTTTTAGAGTCTCATTATTTATGTATTATTATTCAAGGTACAATTTATTTAAAAAAGAAAAAGCCATACTGTTTTTTAAAAAAAGATAACACCAACAAATTAACTGAACTTCATCATTATTATGAGGAAAATGTGAGTTATTGTATTTGCTTTTTGGAAGTAGGTCATCAGACGTCTGGGGTAAATTAATTTTATGATGCACATACATAAAAACAAAGAACTACACAGAAATGCACTGCTCCTGATGTTTTAAAATAGTTCTTTCATTCTCAGTATCTTAGGGTTTCAACGCTAATATACTCAAATATATTGTTTTTGTATTCCTGAAGAAAGAGTTAATTAATAAGAAACAAAGCTGCACAGTTTTAAATTCATGTCTGATGTAGTCTGACAATAAAATCAATAGCAAAATCATGGATCATTATGGAGGTCAACAACTAACAATTTTTTTTATCTCCCAATAAACCTTTTTCTGATTTATGACAACATCACAACAATAGTGGTTCTGATAAACACCTGTTAAACTTCACAGTCAAACCTGCTTTTGGCAGTTGAGAATTGCCTTTTCTTCTTAAGGTGTAAATGTGTTTTGGGCATGTGACCACAGTTATCAACATGACCCTCAAACAAACCTATGGAAATACCAAGACTTTTTAAAGGATATTTGCAACACTGACAACATCCCACTGGGATAATGGCAAGCCTGGAGAAATAAATATAAGCCCGTTAGAATAGAAAAACTGGAAATCTGTGCTGCAGAAAAGCCTTTTCTAGGTTGGAGGCTCATGCAGTGGAAAATTTTCTGAGACCTAACCTCTTTGTCCTTGACTGGATACCCACGGTGAATGGAAATGAACTCAGGAGGATACTCATAACCTTAAAATGAGGGGAAAAAAATAACAAATGTGCTAATGACCGTGCAATCGCATGGAAAATGTTACCATCAAAAACTCCTTTTTGCAAGCCGAAAAAGGCTGAATTACACAGATATGAAAAAAAAAACAGTGCTGGAAGTCAAAACATCTGTCATAAAGCATAATTGGGTTTATTAGGCATCTCATCCAGTATTCCCAATTACAGGCTTGGATAATGAACTGCACTTGAAATTAAATATATCTTCTCATCAGCCTTTAATAAATCATGTCTCATGCTCTTGAGTGGAAATTCCAATCTATGGGTGAGGTTTGGTCTCCAGCATGTTTACTTGTGCTGTACTAGAACATGGTCTACATTTTGCAGCGTATAATCACATAGTCTGATTAATACCTATAAGATGGATGAGGATCTTCTGGGTTTTGGCCAGGTACAAGCAGAAGACATTTACTGTACTGGATGTCTTCACACCACACTGCTGATGCCAAAAAACCCAAGCCAAATCAGAACTTGGTCACACCCCCTGTCACCGATGTAAAATGAATATTTCACAGGTCACCATAATGTAAAATAATGTGCATTATGATAATTACCTGAAGCATCCAAATGTATCTTAAAATCAGTGCAGTTCTAAATGTCAAATGAACTTCTTTAAATGAATGCGGTGAGAAAAAAGTGAATGATCAGGTTTTACTACACATGGCCTCAAGGCAGAGCAGAAACGATAGCTTTTAAGATAGTTACTGCTCCATGCATATCTCTAAAAAATGTCCTCAATGATAGATTAATTTATCTCCCTAATGATGGCCATGCAGAGGGAACTGTCTTTTCTGTCTTTGACTTTTGTGCAAATGAACTGTGGAGTTCTCACTACTCCTCTATTTCAATTTTTTTTATTCCTTTTAACTTCTTTTTGTCATCAGAGTGAAATAGTGCAACCATTTATATGTTAAGAAGATATTCACGGTTAAATGTAAAATGTATTAAGTGGAAGAGCATATCAACTTTTTTCCCCCCCAAACTTGGAACAACAGACCATACAACACTTTAATTACTTGTCACAAAAAAGTGGCTAGTTTTTCACACACCAACGCCAACTCAAAAAAGTTGAGACCACATGGAAGAGGCAAAGTCCAGGGAAGACACTTGTGAGCTTATTGCCGTTCTCATTCATTAAAAGATGATTGAACAAGGTTTTCAAGGGATTGCTGAAGGAATTTTCAGGATCGCTTGTGGCGTTAAAGTCAGATGGATGGAAATGATTTCCGTTAGACAGCACTGCATCAAAAAATGTCACTCATTATTATTTGGAGACACTGATGTCTTCTGGCTCTGAGGTTTCTCGGCTGGACATCACAGTGGACACACATACTGGGCTCAGACAACTCAGTATACAATGTGGGGTTTTTTTTGGAAGAAATAAAAGAACTATTTGATATCTGGTCCAGACCCAAGACAAAAAGGAATGCACAGACTGTTATTAGTGTAAAGTCCAAAAGATATAGGGTCCATGATAGTATGTGGTTGTAGGAGTGCCCTTCGCAAAGGTTATTCCCACTCCTGCGATAGCAGCATTAACATTTTAGAAACACGTATGCGGCTTCAAGATAGCGTCATTTCCAGAGGCATCCATGCATTTTACAGTAAGGCAATGCAAAAAAAAAAAAAAAAAATCTGCACACAGAACAATGACCCATCAGAGGAAGAAGATGGTCCAGCTGCTGGACTAGATGGAAGGACACACTTTAAGAGCTGTAAGCAGGAATGGCAACATTACAAAGTGGTGAAAGAGCTCTTTCAATTTTCTTAGAAGGTTTTGCAAGAACAAAATTAAAAGGAGTGGTATATATCAACAGATTAAATGAAGTTTTATTTCTATCAACTTAATGCAGAGCAGGAACATTATATTTACTTTTATTAAGTGTTTTTGTAGTCTTGTTTGTATTATCCTCGCCTCCTCAGGAAGCACGCCATTGAAACTCTCAAGCTTCCAAAAACGCTCACAGTGGAACAAACTAACCTGATATTTTCCTGGGACCTTTAACATTCCCATAATCTTTTTTTGCACCGTTACCATAGATGCAACTGATTCTGTTGCTGTAAGCCCATGAACTCTTCACTGGCCTCTTTTTTTTAACCTCCAGAAACATTGATTGCCCTCTTGTAAAGACGTGTACTTAGAGTGATTGTGCTGACAAATTAAAATGTGGGAATGCTTGTTTTTAACATGAGACATTGGGAAGAATATTGGTCAATAACAATTTTCTGCAAGAATCAATTTAAAATTTCTGGAAGAGTAACAAAATAATTTGAATAAACAAAATGTGAACAGCAGGCGGAAGCAGTTACTGACTACATAGTTCAATGATGAACCATTACATTAGTAAAAAAATTATAGTATCATCACAAACATAAATTAATGTCAGAAAATCAGTGCTGCTGTAAGTGCTGTTTCATATAATTTAACTTCTCTTTTTATTTTTATTTCTCTCTTTTGAAGAAATACGTTTTAAGACCAAGAGTACTTGTGGCTTTAGATCCCCCAAAAAATGAAAATAAAAGAAAAACCAAAGGCTCAAATGTGAAGATGAATCTTTTGGTGCATGAATGCAGGCAAATTGAGCAGAACAGATTTAATAGCATAACTTCATTGATAGTCCCTTACCAGCTGGGACCGGGAAGAGCTGGTCAATCACATAAGATGAATATTCTAAATGTGCAGACCTCTCTCGTGTGATGGCTGATGTCTTTTTAATCTATTTCCTATCTAGCTTATTCACAAGAGCAAGACACCGGCTTGCCCATCTGCAGATTCAAACAACCCAATCTATGAATGATAATGTTTTTTTTTTCTAACGAATCGCATGAGTGAGGAGTCTATCTATGGGTCCCAATATAGCTGTGGTCATAAGGCTAAGGCAAAAGATCCACACTATTAAATTGGTTGATGGAGGAAACGGAATAGATCAGGGACTCATCCTGTGACTGCAAGGGGATATGGGTGAAGTTACGTATCCTGGAGTGTGCGAGTGTTAGAAGTGACTCACCGATGAAGTAGGCTAATAGAAGCAGCAGTGTCACTGAGATGAGGATGGCACTAAGAGCAGCGCATTTCCAGTTGCAGTACTTGTAGGGTTTCTTCAGGTTGAAGGCAGGTCGAGAGAAGGTGTTTCGAGGTAAGGGGCGTGGGGGAGGCGAGTACACCGTGCTGGAGGTCAGAGGGTACCCCGGTGAAGTTGTGCAATACATTGGTGATGTTCCACCTGGTTTGAACAGGAAATGTCTGGGAAAACAACATTTTCCTATTAGTTTTAAGAGAAACATTAATTAATCAATGATTTCTATCATTACAACATAGGTTATGGTCTATCCAGGTGTAGTTCCTTCCACTTGTAAGAAATTCTGAGTAACTATGATAACTATGGTCATTATTCTCTGATAGATTATTAAGCAGGAACGAATAGTGAAACTATTTGCTAAAATATAAACAATCAGTATTGTCTTGGCATCTGTAAAACAGTTTGTACTTAATTGCCAGTACACTCCAGGACAAAGAGTGATGCTATTAGCATTTTGAGACACATATTTATTTTAAATGCTAAAGATGTCACAGGTCGAGGCTGCAGTTTCCTGATTTCCCCTAAACTCATCACTATCTCAGCTCCCAGATTACAGATTGATTGCACCTGATCTCCACAGTTTATAAACCACAGTTTCACATCTCTCTGTTTTATATCGTCAGCTTCCCAGTCTATAGCCTTGATGGCCCTGTGTTTCTCTAGCTCCCAGATTTTCTGACCCTGTTTTCTCTTGACTATGTTCTCAGCCTAGCCCTTTCGGATTTTCTTGCATGGACTTTAACGGATTTTCTTGTTCTGGATGTTGGACTGGTTTTTTGGATTACAAGTAACAGTCGAGGTCTTTCTGGATTACCTACTATGGATTCTGATGACGTTTCTGGACTTGGACTGTTAAAAGATCATGGGATTAGTTATTCCTACTCAGTTTCAACAAACACTTTTAACACTAAGAACTGTGTCTGCCTTCTGTGGGTCCTGTCTGCAAATACGTTACAAAAGATGATGAAGATGTAGGTGTCAGATGATTACACCTGGCTCACGCGTGCTCTGCAGACATAACCAACTTCTCTGAAGTACGAAGTAACTCCCTCAAATGTAATCTGAATGTAATCAAATGGATAAAAGCTTGCTGTGTCTCAGAAATTAAGTATGTGGACATTGTTTTACTGAAGCACCTGGTGCAGCTAGTTATAATTATTTTTTGTTACAAAAACAGATCTGCAGGAACCACCAGGTAGCATCGGTGTTCAAAGATTTAGTTTATGCTTTGTAATTATCCTTTAGACTATTACCCTGCTTATTAATATGCATGGTGGATAATTCAATTACAAGTGAACAGCACTAAATAAGATGCACACAATGCATTATGGACACATTGCTTAGGAAAATTTAGAGATGGTTTGGGATAATTATGGTCACATTCTTAAAACCAGTGTTATCTCAAAGGGTTCCTGAGCCACAATGAAGGATCCCATTTTCACCCAATGAGACTCCACAGAAGAAGCCAAATTACCACTAAAATGTTTATTCACATTTCTGGTTACTGGAACAAAAATTGTCTCCCATACTAACAGGAGATATCCTTCACAAAAAAAAACAAAAAACAAAAACAAACAAACAAAAACATCTTGCCTGATTTTTTATATTAATTTCTTCAACGCCAATGAACAAACAGGGTGTGAGAAAAGTGGCAAAAGCTCCACCGGTCCTGTTGGTGCAGGGATTTGCCTTTTAATAGGCCTTGCAACAAATGTTTAGTGCCATGCCGTCTACATTTCTGTTCCTTGGGACTGGTGCTTTAATGAAACACCACAAAGGAATTTAATCTGGAGTATCAACGCAAAGTGGGACATTCTTGTGCAATATAAGGTGCACAAAGATCATGGATATAATGCATTACAGAAAGTAACACTGACATTTATATTGATTATATACATTCAGTCTTCACTTGGTTTCAAACAAGTTTAAAAGATTTAAATTGTTTCTCTTTAGGCAGCTTTTGTTTGCTGATATTGAACACAAAAAAGCAGTAAAACATTTGTGTTCCTTTCACTTTTTTCATATGTTATCATTCAACTTGTTCCAATAAAGTCCTGTTAGTCATATAGGTTATGGGTATAAATGCATATAGAGAGGGCATCAGGAATCTCACGATTCATGTGAGGATGCATCTCCTGGCCACTGTGGACATGCACTTGAAGCTGTCCACTCAAACTAGGATTGCCTAGGATGCAAGATAATACTAGACATTTACAGCCTTCTTGAGAATCAGCTAGCAACTGTAGCTTCTGCAAAAGTCTGACACTCACTAACCGTAATTACAAGATAAGAGAACAAAGAGTAGAATGTCACGCAGCTGTTATCAGTTTATGCTGAAACATTTCATCCCCGGGGCCGTTACAGTTAAGGTAAACTCCACAGCAAACGGTTACCAACCACAAATGAACTGCTAAATCATTAGCTCAAATCTGAACATATCACTGATCACTTGTACTGCTTATGATTAATATTTTCCAACCGGAGAGAGGCTGTGCTTGTGAAACATTGATAAACTTTACATTGGGCCTTTTGGCACAATATTGGCCGAAGCTGCAGCTGGTGATGACAAGCTGACCGTTGTGAAGTTTTCAAATAGTGGCAGCCGTGAACAAACAAGTGCAGTATTGTGGGTGACACAGTCAATATATCGAGAACAAGTGAGGACACAGTGAGCTAACAGGGAGCAGGAAGTGTGTCTCGGTTTAGAAAAAAGAAATTGTTGAACAATTTTATATGCAATATGCAGGAGTGGTGACCATAGCTGGCTTGTGTTTACATATTCATGCCAATATGAGAAGAGAAAACCCCAGTGTAACTGTGCATCAAGGCTGTCCAGAGGAGACATACAGCATGGAGTGAAGCAAATTTATTTGCCCTTGAAGAACATGGTTGGCTATCTCACAAAACATATGTAGCCCTACGCGTCCAAGCACCACATGATCAGCCTATCAGAAGGTCGGTGACAGCAGCTCTGTTGTTGGGGCCATTTCATTGACAAGTTTACAAGATGCACTCCAACACCAGTGACATCAACGTGATTGAGTGGCGTTTCACTGTGCAAGACGGGGAAAGTCATCCAGACTATATTTTATTTGTAAATATCAAGAAAAAACTGACTTGTCTTCCTCTAGCAGTGGGAGACAATGTGCCGTAAAGGACTTGTGTTTTAACATTAATCAAAAGCAATGCAACCCAACAAAGTGACTTAATGCAAATTGTTAGCTGCATCAAATGGGGGAGGGACAAATACACCGCAGGAGACATACACTTATGACTGTTGGTGTTTCAAAGCAGAAGGGTGTTTGATGCAAAAATAGCGCAGGCATTCATTGATTTCCGTGGCAGTAGTTTGAGCCAGATAGCAAACGTGCAACATACCCGTCGTTGTAGGAGGCATCATGGCGTGCTGATGCCAGAATGTCCATCTCAATGAGGTTGTCCTGTAAAGTCTCTAGGAATGTCTGCTTTGCTATGTTTCTACACACAGGTGGAAAGATGGATATGAAGCCAGTGTGAGATGAGCGTGCAGTAAACAGAGACATGCAAATACAGTGATCACAAAGCAACATCAACAGCAACTGACAAACGGGCATCAGGATGGATGAGGCATCACGGGGAACGGGACAGAGAAACCAAAGCCCTTATGGAACTACTTCTACAGAAGTGTGAAACAAAAACATCTGGCTTTCTCGCTCCCCTCATTTGTACACTACCATACCTTGTTTGGTTTGACCCCTGTCCTTCTCTGCAAGCGCTGTGCTCTTCTTTGATAAACATTAGAGTATTCTGGCTCCTTTGAGGTCGTAATTAGAAGAAAACAATGGATCACTTACAAAGAAGAAGCTCAATTTTAAAGTTTTAAGTAAAAAATAAAGTTCAATAGATTTTACACTGGATGGTAATTAATTACAACACTTTCCTATAGTGGTTTCAGCACTCCTAGTAACACATTTTCAGCTCATGTAGAGGCTCATTTCCCTCATAATGCACTCCCCCTAATGAGAGCTTGGTTCCATAAGGAAATATTTCAGCAATGCAATGAAGAAATTAACCGTCCACATGCAATAGGCAGGCTGAACACATTCAGTGGCACAAGAGAAAAGGTCTGAGTTTGATCTGTGCTCCATCGAGGCCGGCAGCAAATCCTGTTCATGGTCTTTCAAGCTTGAGTTCTGGGGAAGAATACAACCTCTAATGAAGAGGACGAGTGAGAGAGAGAGATGCTTGGCAGAGGCTCTAAGGAAAATGGTGAAGTTGGGTAGAGCCAGCCAACAACTGGCAACTCTCCAGGGGCAGAATAGGATAAGATCTACTGGTGCACAATAAATCAGGGCCATTTAATTTCACAAAAGTGCCGAGAGAGGGGCAATGTTGTACTATTTAACAAGGTAAAAGTGAAATTTAATATTGCAAGGTCCATGTGGATATTACTGATGATTTCAGTTTTTATTACTTTGGTAGCTGATTGTTTTTCAAGCTAGTGGCTTATAGAAGCTCTCTGGTTTCAGAAGAACCCTTTCCCCTCCTCGCCATCTGTCTTCTGCTCCTCAGGGAATACCTGTGCGGGATTAACTGGAGCCGGAAGATGTGTAATCATTCGTTAAACATCATACTGTCCCACCAGCTGAAATTGATTCTCATTTTCCTGTTGACTGAACCGTCTCACTAAGACTGAAGAAAAAGGCAATAAGTGATCATGACTGCTTGTTAAGCTATGCCAAATGAGCTATTAGCCATTTTCCTGCCAAACAAGTTTTATTTGCGGCAGCGTATTTTATCCTGTTGACCACTAGTTTCCCAAAATAAACGAATGTCGTGACACTTATACCGGTGTTGATTTATTATACTGTTTTGATAAGGTCACAAAATGTTAAAAATAATGGTTAAGACATTAGAAAATATGTATATTTAAAAAGAACATCTGAAGAGCTTTTTTTTTTTTTTGAGATATTGCTGAATGTACCAAGACTGCAGTGAAAAAGCTGTGGTTAGTAACTTGAGGACTTACTTGTTTTTTGGCTTCACATTCAGTAAAACTGTGATTCCTGAGCATATTATTTATGCATTTATTTGCAATGTATGCATATTATTTATGCATAAAAATTAAACATACAAGACAGTGAAGTGACTGAATATGAGCTGACCAAACAAACCCGTATCACCCTGAACGGTGGGCTTCTTGACTAACAGCATGACATGAAGGGTATAAATCATATTCTAGTAACACAGCATGTCAGTGATTAGAATTGTGGATTTTATTCCCTCTTCCCATAAAGAATTAAAAAAATAGGCTCAAACATCTGAGTAATTTTAACTTTGAATATCATAAAAATACATTTCAGAGGTGCATTGCTTCGTCCGTATGAAGTTCAGTCTGGTTGGTACTTTCAGACTACTAAGATGAAAACTTTCAGAACTTTGGTCCCCACTGCTGTGGATAATAGCGTGGTGTACATATTCTTATTAAACTGCTATCGCTGGATCATAATTATGAACTCCTCAAAAGCAATTTCATTTTCTTTCTCGACAAAGACATTTTCAAGAAATTTGCGCAGCAGGTAACTTTGTGACAGTGACATGTTGGGTTTGCTTTGAGGATTTTATCTTCTCCTAGCAGAGAAACCTGATCATTATGGAGAATTAGATAAATCTCCCTCGGTACTCTTGATTTCATACTGCCTTGCAATACAACCAGCTAGATAAGTACTAACAGACATTCTCTTTATTACAATAACACTTGAAAGATCTACTTCACACGAGGGCTTCCTACTGAGAAATGTACTAGAGAAGAGAATGCTGATTAATATGAAATAAATAAAACTCAAAGCTGAAGTGGAGGAGCTATGGAGCCTGCACAGAGGGGCCTGGATGTAATTTTGCAATATCCTACGTGATTATAATTACACTGGTGTTTAAACTGATGACTTCCACTGTTAGGATCGCTGATATTAGATGAACAGGCAAAAGCAGCACTTTTCTCTTGTTTGCCACAAAATCGTGTTCTTCACAAAATGTAGACCTTTGCTCCAAGCAGCACTCTTTTTTTTTTATTTGATGTCTTTGCTCCTTGTTAGTGCTGCGGTAATTCAAAATGGAGCAGACAGTGCGAGGAGCCGAGTTCAGTGGGAGAAGCTTACGGTCTGGTATGATCGTGTATGGTACACGATCAAGGAGACCAGTTGCACGTACCTCGTTTCCAGGGGGATGTTGCTGTTGAGCAGCCAGTTGTCTTGTGCACTGCCAGAATCCTGACCACTGGCAGGACCCTCAGGGGGAGCAGAGCTGTCTGTGGGCGCGGGACTTGGGTTGCTCCGTGGAGTGTAGTTGCCCCTGTTCAAGGAGTTAATTGAGGCTGCATGGTGCTGATGATTGGGCGAGTGGGAGTGGGAGAGCGGCAGAGGAGGCGTCCGCAGCCGAGAGTGATTTTGAAAGGCTCCGTCTGAAAGCAAAAAAGAAAAAGGGAAATAAAAAAAGATGTTACACGTAGTATTTTACAAGAACAAGAATTCTACTCATTTATTTGCCGTCTTGATGTCATTTGAATCTTGTTACCTTTGAATTCACCATCAATGACAGTCATCATATTTATCATTACAAAATGTATGTCTATTATTGAGTGTGCATACATGTGTTTTCTAGGTAGTGTCATCCATTTGGTATTATTTAAAACAACAAAAAAAAAATCAGCCTCAACATTCTCAACAACCTACTACGACACCAGACTTGTCCCCTGAAATGAGTAAGAGATTCTAATTTGCACAACAGCAGGTACCGGATCTTACAGTTACTGACACAAGTAATGATGCGTCACCGACTGCTCTGTAGGTAATTTCATAGTGGGAGGTCAGAGCAAAAGCTCATTGTATGATTTGAACAGCTAGGGCATTGTCATGGTGTTGTCAGAAGTTTTATCAAACTAATTAACACCTAAACTGCAGACCCTTTTCAGAGACCTCACACGGAACTGCACTTAAAGAAGGTCATCCCTCACTCCTTCTTTATCCCAGCTGACCTCCGCCACTGTGTGCACTGTGCCTCCCACAGAGACCTGGAACAGTTAAGTTGCTGTGTTAAAAAAAAAAAAATGAGCTGGCCTCTTCCTGACACCGACTTCTTCAGTTTCCTCTAAACTGAAACTAGTTCAGCGAAGACTGAGCATTTCTTGTAGAGACACTCAACTTCGCTGCCTTGACTGCCACAGCTCGTTGGAATCAGATTTAACATGTGACAGCAGCATAATATTACCAGATCTGGAGAGGTGAACCTGACACTTTAAAAAGAGTGATAGCAGGGGTCATGTACCATTATGGAGCTTTTTAGTTGCTAAAACTAGCTCTGCCGTTTTCTTGTGTTTTACCAACTCTTTATATACAAACTATTAAGTCTAGAAGAAGAGATGGTAAGCTGTGGTCTCATACTCAATATATGATGCTATTGGCACTTCAGACGATGCACAACCAATGTCTTTTTGCACTCTGTATTAATTTATTTCCATGTCTGCGGAGCCATTCATCATTCAATCAACTCCTGCCACAGAGTGGTTTTTCTTTATAACGGTAAGCCTCCTTTATTTCACAGATATCCACAACACTAAATTGCCAATTTACAGCACAGAGAGCAGAATACAGTCACACAGACGGCTTATTTCCGATAATCAGCCCCTTCATTAAAGCAATACCTAGTCATGCCAGTCAAGAAGCTTAGAGTCCTTTCAAATTTTTTTTTCGAGGTCAGGGCCATGAAACTCCCATATCAGCATGCGTCAATCAAGGCAGACTGATAACAGTTGGAGGTGAAACCCTTGCATCGAGACTTATTATTTGATGCTATTGTGAAAAGTGGGAATAGAGTTCTTTGTGTTAACAGGCAGTCTGCTAATGAATGTCTGAGCAGGAAAAATCAGGACAAAAATAAAGCGTGCGGCTCATAATCCTCGAGCATGTCTCTTTCTGTTAGACTTTAAAACATGCACGTGCCTCTGCAGTTTTAGTGTTTCCAACTCATCTTTCTATTTAGAAAGAACCCATTCGGAACAAGAAAATTAAATAACTCTATATTCTATGTTCAGATTTGATTTTGCAATCTTTCCCAGTGCCACAAAATAAACGTGATTTATTGGAGTGCCCGCTGAAATCTGAAGAATGTAATATATTGTGCATTTGTTTCACTGACGCATGGTTTGTTACTGAGGTCCAATATTTCGCTAAGACACTGAAAAAGAAGCACGTCACAATCCCGCTCAGCAGTATATTAGTGTGCAGTAAAACCCAGCAGTTGTTGATGACCTCCCTCCTGCTCAGCCCTGAACCTCATTGCTGAAGCCATTAATAAGGTTTTGCTAATTTGATACAGAGACAGCAAAGGCGCTCAGAGAAATAAATCAGGGGGACAAATTCATCACGGCTTTATAAGGCGCTCACCGCTCAGCAAACAAATACTTAGTTTCCTACAGCGTTACGATCGAAGAAATGCAGGTCAAGTCAACAAGTAACTCTTTTTTTTTTTCGAGGCACACATGCAACAGCTTTAGGAGTCATCCTATAATGTGAAAATCCATACAAAAATGCATCACTTAACATTAACAAAAAGGTCAATTTAATGCAAATCTACAGAATAGGATCGCAATAGATTGAAAGTTTCTGTTTCCCTTAAGATCTTTCATACTGTTGAACTTAATGCAGTTTAAGTAAGTAAAATTAATTTTTTTTTCAAATGAAGACCAGACTAAGACTTTTTCAGTATTGCCAAACATATAAATTACTTTCTGCACCGTCCACCACCACTTCTCTACTCTTTTATAACTTCCGACCAACCTGCCAACTTCTCTTTCTTTATTTTCAGCAGTTAAGGTTGTTTTATGTGAAAAGACATCTTGATTCAAATTCACAGGGTGCACACTTGCCCTTGCCCAACCAACAACACTTCCAACAGCCGCTTCAGTTGTTGTGGAGATAAACAGAAAAGCGAGAAACAAAGCTGGATATGGAGAAAACACAGGGAAGCACAACCCCCACAGATGTGGTGATTCAGCGACAATTATTCACTACAATCCAAAGGATAGAAGAAAAAAATTAATGGTTTTCTATTGACCTGCTTTGCACAACAAAATTGCCAAGGAAAGGAGATTCATTTGTTATCAGAGAGCCAGAGAAGGGAGGCCGACTACAATAGACAAACTTTCACATCACATTCAAAGTGGAGGCCTAAAGATATCCATTCAGTCTGGGAATTTGGGAGTTCATTTTTCTTCTTAACAGATGCATGCTCTGGTTAAGGCCTCCTGATGGTTTCTCGACAAGTAATTAAGGCAAATCCATGTCATTAACTAGGACCTTGTCCCCTATACTGAGACATAACAGGAATGTTGGTCTTATAGAAAAAAAAAAGGTGGTGGTGGTGGGGGGGGGGTGGGGGGGGGGGGGGGGGGGGTTACTATTGTTTTAACTCAGGATTTAAAATTTTGCTTAAAGAAAAGCATTTCAGATTTCTGAGCATATTTGTTAAAAATATTACCCCTCCACTGATTTTAACATACACACTATCTGTCACAAATATCTGGACATGTTGTGGTGCTGAATCCAAATCAGATATACACATAAAAAATGTCTAAACATCTTTTTTTTTCATAAAATTGCAAAGTAAAAGGACTCTGTTGATGAGGCTTGGTTGACTTAGCTTGCTCAAATTGATTTTATTGTATATATAATGCCAACTAAAAAATAATGGAAAAAAGAAGACTGAAGTGCATTATCAGAAAATAACTCTGTACCAACCATCAGTTCAAACACAAACTGAATTTTAGAATTTGAATTTGCAAACAGGGATGTCATTAGTGATTAGTCAGCAAAATAAACAGAAAAGTAAAATCAGCTGGTAGATATGGAAACAGTGAAACAGACTGGAATACAATTTGTGAATTACCAAAAGTGAACATAAATATGAGCCATTGTATTTGCTGTGGCAGCACTGGACATCAATATGAATAGTAATCAATACATCACTGTTAGCCAGTTCGAATTATTGGTGAGGCAATTTTATTTTTCTGTAAAGCTTATTAAGTATGAAGGAACAGATGTTAATCAATTTCTGTCAAAATGAATTTTAAAAAAAGTATTTTTGACATGAAGCACATTTGAACTCTAAGAATGATTGACGCTTGCAGAAGGAACATCTTTTTTTTTTTTTGTCATATTTAGTTGTACATGGAGGTCAGATTCTTGGTGAGCTTGACCATTTCACCATGAGTCCACAGAGAGATTTTGTTACTGAACAAAAATAGTGGATAAAGTCCACAGCACTGATTGTCAAACCTGGTGAAATAAACCAATATGACATGCCCTGAACACCCAATCAGCAACCTGAGGTGTGAGGCTCTCGATATAGAATTAATCCAAAGCCATCAATCGCCCAGATAAGTCATTAAATCTTGTTTACTGCTACATCCCCTGCGGTGAAACACAAGTGCAAAATTTCCAGTTGGGTATCATTTATCTATAAAAATACAAATAGAATCTGTCATGCAAGCAGGGAAGATGCATTGAGTTTGGGCTGTGTGGAGCTGCTTCCCTCTGCTAGACCCGCTGTTTCTTACACCATTAGAAAAGTCTGAAGGCAAGAGACCTGTGGGAATTCCAGCTGTCTTCCCTAGAATCATTTGAGAGGTAACAGGCACCACAAACAACACACCACTAAGCTCCTCGATGGCTCTCTCTGTGGGGAAAAAAAAAAGAAAGTGAAATATAACTTGAGCTTCATTGCTAACTGGAGATGCGCTGTTTTAGAAAAACGTAACATCCCGCCACCTAGTTTCTTTGAGAACACCAACTGAGCTACGGAACGACGAAAGAAAGGAGTTGACTGTGCACATATGTGGCTTGTGGATACTCATTTAATTCATGCATTATCAATGCAATTAGAAGTATAATCTTACAAGCATTTGCCTATGCAAACTTAAACATAAAATATCAATTTATAAAGGGCCTGCCACAGTTTGCACCCTAAATCCATTAAGCCCAGTGCTGGCATATGTTTCGCTCATCCCTTTCTGAGATCTAATGGATTTTCTGTCATTCCTTGAGCTGCCTTAGCAAGAACAAGACAAGTGGTTATGCACGCTCCCTTCTGCATGTCACTCTGCTCCATATCCATCAAGAAGTTGGAGATTTTGTTAGAAGGCACAGATGGTCCGAAATTAACATACAATGAGTGTAATGTGTCTCAATTTCTGTCAATGAAAGGAAGATATGTAGGTATTCTAAATGTGTTATCCATGGTCTCTGTGAACTGATGAATAACACATTGAATTGAACTGGACTAAGTGTCTGTTTAATTCACTTCATCGATAGCTTGCACCAACAGAAACTGATTCCGTGTGACATTTTATCTCAAAACCAGAATTTCACGTATTCAGAAAAACAGGGGCAGAGTGTGCAAGTGCCATGTGCTACTCATTAAATTATTATTTAGCCTCAGCTAGTTTCATTCCTCATGGTGTTTGTGACTAAATTACTTTCTGATGTGACCTCTTTTAACCACATTTCCCCGTCTTTGCAGACGCAGTGGGATGATTAAGCAGTTCAAATGAAGGCTTATTTGAATTCACACACAGCGCTGTCCCCGAGCCTTCTGCCCGGCTCAGCATTCCTGCTTGGTCAGCTGTAAGGTGGTGGTGCGCTGGCCCTTTCACCAGGGAGCCCGGCTGCACTGAAAGCCAACACTGACCGACCCCATGCTGCTTTGAATTAAGAGATGCTAATGCGGGGAGGTTGCAGTGTCTGAAGATCTTGCAGCTCAGCGTGGCAGCGGGCTCTCGCTGGCAGCCTCCCCAGGAAGAAGACCCTCAGAGAAAGCCGAGGGCCACGGAGAAACACACGCTTGACAATAGGACTGCAGGCTTCAGCGAGCAGCTTTATCAGCCTCAGAGGTACCATTGCTTTGTCTTTTTTTCAAAATGAAAACAGGTCTCCCTTCTTCCCCCAGAAAAAATAAATAAATATATAAATACTGCAGCCTTGGAGGCTATTATTGTGAACAATGATATGCTGCTGAGCCCTTTCACTGGTTCAAAAATCCAGCTGAACATTTTGAGTTGTGCATGTGGGCTCTAAGATGACCTTGGGCAAATGTAATCTGAACTGATAAAAAGAAAACAAAAAAACAAACAAATTTTTCTGTGAAGAGATGTCCTGTGAGGCATTTATTATACACTTACATATTTTCTGTGGCTGTTTATTGACAATTTAAAGAAAAGTCAAGGAAATGTTTCCTGGACTGTGTCAACTCTGACTCTGAACTTTTCATTGGTAACTCAGAGATA
>JAOWBL010000005.1:2686535-2744948 GCA_028564865.1 Zenarchopterus dispar
TATATAGTGGCTTAGTGGTAAGCACTATTGGCTCACAGCAAGAAGATTCTCCTGGGGCCAGTTTCTGTGTGGAGTTTGCTTCTCCGGGTACTCCAGCTTCCTCCAGCTGATTGATGATTCTGAATTGCCTCTCTGTGTTGGAGTGAGTGTGACTGTGTATGGTTGTTTGTCTAAGATGGACCGGAGACCTGTCCAGTGTGTACCCCTGTAGTGAGCTGGGACAGGCTCCAGAAGACCCCCATGTCGCTGCATAAGACTAAGCCTAGATAGAAAATAAATTTAAAAATATACATTATAATGTATGTGTGCACTTCAGTGTTAGATAGCATGGCGAATATATTTTGTCAAGGTGTAAAATATACAATTTTCAAACAGGAGTATGTGGTAGAATTTCAGTAAGCTATAAACATAATCTATAAGGAATTTGTACCTTTTTTATCAACCTAAAAATAGATCTTTTTCAATAATGTTGTAGATTTGCCTTCAGATTAATGTCAAGCTGTATTAAAATTACTAAAAACTAAAGAGAAAGTAATGAAAATATTTTATGTTTTAAATATAAATGTGCCAAAGTGTACTTTAATTTCAAAAATGAATATTTTAATGTTATAATTAGGATTTTAAAAATGTATTTATTAAAAAACTGGAACGCCTGAGTCTTTTTTGTAATTAAAGTTTATTGGGATTATTATAAGGTGATTACTCAAAGTTAACCAAATTAAACACACAGGTTTTATGATGCTGTGAGTACATGCTGGCCAGAGTCATAATCATTTTATATTTTTTAAATTGTTTTTATTTTGTTTGATTATTTCAGTTTAGTTTTTGGTCAACAAGTGCATCAGTAGTTTTAGTTTTAGCTTTAGTTTTTTTTTAGTCTTAGTCTTAGTTTTGAGGTGATATAATCCTATCCACAGTGGTATACAGAACAAAAAGCCTATAATCTCTCTTTTAAGTAATTAGAATAAGTATAAAGGATCAGTAATGAAAAAGACAAAGCTGCAAACAACAAAAAATGAAGCATGAAACAAAAATGAAAAAAAAAGTTAATTTTACCTGCAATTCTATTTTGTTTCAGTTAGTTTTGCATTATAAATCTTAGTTTCATAAAAATCTTCATTTCAGTTAACCAGATTATTTTTTCACTGTTAGTTTCTGTTTTAGTTTTAGATTTCGATAACTACAGAAACTCTCATACTGGGTTGGGCTTATAAAATGTGTAAACAATTTGGGAAGCCATCAGATCAGAAAACATACAGCATATTGGACTCATGGCTAGAAAAGTTTAAAAAAAAGTCCAAAAGAAGCACAAACTATTTTTTTTAGCTTTTATGTAATATGAATATTGCTTTATTAGCATTTAGATAGATCTATTAACACAGTTTATGTATGACTTGAATCTGTTTATTTACTCTATAAAGTGTTTTAATATTTGTGCTGTGAATTGTTATTAAAACCGAATTGATCCCACATTTTAGGCAGAATTTAGCAACTTTCAATTGAAAAAAAAGTGAAAAAGTGAAAAAACTTCTTCAAGAGAGGCCCATTCACTGGTAAACCCAAGATGGGTACACTCTTTGATCCACATTTTTTTTTCTGTAAGTTATCGTCTCTTCTTGTACACAGTCTGAATAGGTTACATTATTTTTCAAGCGGGTGGGACGCTGGTTCCCTGGTTGCCATGGTGACGTGCACATCAGTACCAGCGAGAGGCAAAATATTTGCACATACAATACCCACATTTGAGAAGGGATCACTTAAAGAGTAGGCTTATGATTTGACAGATGGTACGCAAATTATGACAAGCTCTAATGCGAACTGACAGCTTTCTGCTCTGTGTGTGGTGGTGTCTAAAAACAACAATCTGACAATGACAAAAAACCTTTCTGTAGCCCTGAATCAATATAGTCTCAAAGAACCATTGAGCTACAGAACTATGGGCAAAAGCATAGTCATATTAAATTATTACAAATCACAGTCAGCCAGTCATTTTGACAAATGCAGAAAGAATAATTTACATTTTCAAGAACTGAAACAAATGCAGATGTGAAGGGTTTTGAATCTAGGAAACTAGCTTGATGTGGCAGAAAGAAGTTCCTCATTAAGGTCCATCTTAATTTACATTTTATAAAACCTGACAAGCTCCTGTTACACCTGGTTATTTAATTTATGTATTTATACTTTATGCATAAATCCTATGTACACACAGTGTAGTCTATTGTTTGTCACTGTCATTGAATTGTCCATATGAATACAACTTATTTGTCCCAGCTTGTTTTTCTCAAGATTCTCCAAACTGAGAGCATCGTGACCGTTGTCTCAAACAGCTAAAACACTGACCACACATAATTACTGCAGGTGCTCTCACTTCATAAAAATGAAATACTATCTCCCATCTTAAACTGTGGTATCACATACTGGTAAAAGAAATCTTTGTTATACTGAAAGTCAACGATCTTGTCAAAGATTAAGTAAAAACAAAAAAAAACAAAAAAAAAACAATGCCTTATTTAATAACCATTGGTTTGACAATACTTTTCATGCTGTATGGTGAGATGCATGCTGTATCGTGGGTGCACTACATAGAATATGACAATGCTCACTACATATTCAGTGGAGTACCTTGTGGACAGGGCTGAGTCTGGATTTATTCATCTGGATTTGCTTATGAGCAGAGTCATGAGCGGAGACAAAAAAAAAAAAAGACAGCATAGATGTTTATGATGTACACAGCCGAAGTAACTGCAATCAGCACCCTGATTCGAAAATCACACAGTGGAAACTCTGAAGCTTATCATAATGAGCTTGTTTTATGCATGCACAAGAAGCTGCCTTAGTCATTATCATGGAAATAAATATGAAAATGTATTTATAAAAATGCCTTTATTTAAAGGGGCTAAAAGTGTCAAAATTAAAAAAGGTAAACAGAGATTTTTAATTCAGAGAGAGAGAAGTCATCAATAGAAAAGAAAATCAAATAAGAATAGTCAACAAATTTCATCCAGACAGTCCTGAAGTTTAATTCTCCCATTTTGTCTTTGTTTTCTTTTGCTTATCTCTTTGATTTTACTATGGGCTGAAACCGCAGAACATGTGACGCATTCGAGGGCATAAAAGTTGTCATTCCTCAAATTCACAACAGGATAAATAAGATCTATAAGTTAGTTAAATGCAGTGCACATCCAGAGTACAGAGAAAGGTGAAGGAGCAGCGTGAATCCACGCTGACAACAAGAATTATAATTAGCCAACGAAGACAACTGTGGACAGCATCCTAACTAAAGGCACTGTATTTATGTTCAAACAGCGAATATAAAAATGATTAAAAAGGGTCCTTGGGTTTGCTTTAATCACCTTGTTTAATCAACTGATGCTAAGATAAGAAAGCATACAGGACACAGGTGTATGAGTCACAGTCTATTTTGGATGCGCATTGACGCATTGGGTGTCATCACAAATTCATTCTAATTTTAAAGCACACATTGTGCTGAATCTGCATTTCCCTTCTGAATGTGCATCTAGTATTAATGCAAATAATAAACAAGAATGTTTACTTAATATTTATTTAAATTAGCAGCTTTGTGTTATACAGCGACAGCCAGCAAACAAGGGGAAAAAAAGCCCACTGTGTTAACAAATGAACTTGGACAGTTGCGTGGTAGCGTTTGAACAGGGATGTGTGAAAGGTTGGCAGTTTGTCATTGGCAGATCAGTAAAATGTTGTGTAATTTTCTCCCGGCATCAATTTTGTCATCCCGCGTAGGAGGAGCGGGATGCACTCCAAGATGCGACGGCATGCTTTTGTCATATTTTCAACTGTTGACGCTGATGAATTCTCAACTCACCGCTACCACAACAATCAACAGCTAGACTGTAAATACTCTGATCCTTCCTGTTTATTCTAAGTTTCTGGAGCCAGGGGGTTATTTTTTTCTTTTTTTCCTGTGGGTTCATAAACAATGCAAAGTGTCATTTCCTGGAGTGGAGTCGGTTTTTTCTCCAAACCTGCTTGACATTCACACGGCAAATCCACATGGAAAATGAGCAAGAACAGACAAGAACCAAATCAACAGTATTCAACTGTCGCATCAAGTTATTTATGTCCCACTGGTTGTGGATGTTACAACTTCAAATCAGATTAAAAGAAAAAAAAATCACGTACGTATACTCCTAGGAATAAGAACATTTTACTTATAATACATTCTTCATTCAGGAGAATCTGAAAAGAAATGCCTTTTGAATTTTTTTTTAATAATGTGCACAATGCCAGAGGCCCGCACTACAGATTGTCCTGGTCTTGACCATCATCCCCATGTGGAGACTTTCCTTTTCAGTACATTAACTCTCACTAGAACCATTTGAAAGCAGCAGATTGAACCCATTGAGGTAGGGCTATTTTGTGGTTGGTCTATATAAGCAGAACAGGTTGTACTTGCGGGGAAAAAAAAAAAATCACACAAGCGAAAAACGACACAAATAGATTGAAACTATATGTGGCTGTTACATTTACGGTTACTGCATGCTGCTCCACTAAACTGACATAAGTTGTGCAAACAATGGTGCCCACTGGCCAAAAATAAATTTTATGAGGCACAGGAATTCTTCTGCTTCAAGGCCCAAAACAATTCAATTAGAGTGATTCTGTTTTTGCGACTGTCTACTGATGTTTTCTCCCGGGGTTGGAGCCACTGGTGTTTAAATTCATATGTGTGCACTCTTTCACGCTCGTGCAACACTGACTGGCAGGTTTTTAGACCAGTTTAGTTGCTCAAAACTTTCCGAGGATTCCTGTCACCTCAAACTTTCCCTAGGATATTCCTTGCATTTAGACGGGGAGATTAAGGTGATAAAGTGCAAATTTACTCTTACTCCCTGCAAACATCAAGCATCAAGAGGTTTAACTGAAGCAACCGTACCGTGAAACCGTGAAACAACAGTGTACAAATATTTTTTTAAAGGAAAATTACCTAAACTATCATCAAAGGTGGTTTGTTAGCTAATGTAATCTAGACTCCTGAAGATTTATTCCTTAAAAAGTTAGACAATATTTTATTTGTGCATTACACATCAAGTACATATCGTGTGCCCCTTGGAACTAAGTAGTTTTCTGAATTCATTTGCAATAAAATGGGATTGTCTGATTGTCATCCCCATTGTCACAATATTAGACAAGCACAATGTTTGATCTGATGGCACAAAACAGACCTCGTGTCTTCATCAAATACATCCAATTAACATTCACAGTGCTGGAGGAAAAGCAAAGTGAACCCATACACCAATTACTTCAACAAAAGCTAATGGTGTTAGTACTTTCCACACTTGAAGTCTACTTTAATTGATAAAACATGCATAAATATCTTGAACATGCTCTTCGTAAAAACATATGTTGATGTCATGTAAAATGGGAGATCTCTGAAGACGTACCATCAAGAGTAGTTGAGCTACATAAGGAAAGGAAAGTCACGTGTTTAGGCGTATGTCCACCATTAGTTCTATGGCAACTTATCTTTAAAGTGGGTAGACAGGATATTTCCAAATCATGCCAAATCCTTAGTGAGATTTGTGTGTTTTCAGCTTAAACACATTGTACGTCTCTATTGTTGTAACTTAGACGAGGAACAAATCATATTTTATGCCAAATGTAATCCAGAAAACCAAATAATGCCAATGGGTTCAAATATTTCTTCTTTTGTATGAGTATCCAACTGAAAGTCAGACTTGTATTTTGAAATAAATAAAATAGATAGTGAATAAAGCTAAATAAGTAAACTAAAGAGGTGCAGTAACTTCCTTTGAATTGTGGTGAAGCTGAATTGTTATTTACTGTGTACAGATTGCATTTGAATCAATATCAATTCTAAATGAAGCTACTAATTTAATTAATCTAGAAGAAAATATGTGTGCTGCAGAATTATAATATCCACTGAGATTGATATTGATATCAGTAGTCTTCAGTCTAAAACACTGCATATGGTACCCTAACCTTCCTGAAACTACATAATGCAAAACACAGGTGCAAAAATCTGAGTGGAGTTAGTGGAAAATGAGTTTTTATGAGCCACCATTGGAAAATTGATAGATATTTTTCTGTTGATGACAGTTACCTGCTTGCAATTAAAGTTTATATATAATATAATGTCAGAGTGAGCATAATGCATGATTGAAAACAAATTATAAATGCTCTTTTTTGGGGGGAATAGTTGATCTGACCACTACAGAATATATGGAAATTATATTTATGTGTAGTAAAAAAGTATTACCACTGAAAGCACAGCATCCATTAAAGCTGAACTATTACATTTCTATCGGCACTTTTGAACACAGCATCCATTACTTACAGCAGAACTACTGAACGCTCCTAAAGGCTTGCTGAATGATAAATTTCAAATGTATGGATGGAACATAACCAGAAAACAAACCAAAAGATCTCTAATGTTTTACCGCTCTAAAATATTCACTAGCAGGAGGCTAAAAATATATAATTTAACTTAATTTTATGTGTCACAGTGTATTCAAGGTTGTCCACAGTCCATAAGTCCAAGACAGATACCACTTGTTTCACTCTTTTAGGAAAAAAACAGAAGAATGAGTGATTCCTGCATTTATTTCATAAAATATGTCTTCTAGTAGAAGAAACACCTTACATTCTCTTCCCATACCAACACCATCAACATTGAGTAATAAGTTGACCCATGATAAACTCTTTATAGTTATTGCAGGCACGACCCCCAAATTTTTGGCTTTTTTGAATCAATGTTAGTGCTGAGGATGCCAAACTTTGCTAAATCCCTCTATACACCCCCATTTAAGCATCCCTGGGGCTTCCTTTTCTTCGAGGATGAAAAGTAAAGATTCCGATCTCTTCACCTCTCTCTGTTAACAACATCCTGCAGGCATGTGATGGCTTTTTTTAAGGATCTCCAGCTACACACGAGTGTGTGCAAGTGACATTGTAACAGGATATTTCCACTATCTGCACGGAAAAAGAGGCATAAAAAACAAGCTTATAAATGCACCCACACCCATGTGTGGTGAGTCCTCTGTGGAGGATTTCAGACTTCAAAGACATGCACATGGTAATCTGCTTTAAATGAATGTTTCTGGGCCTCTATCATAACTCGATCATGGACTGAGCCAACTTAAACCATGGCTGAAAAAACAATGCTAATAGTGGATAATTATCAGCTTTTACTCCTTCTGCACTGGTTGCTCCATTCCCTCTCCCATCACACACAGAGGCTGGTGAATAAACACAATGGCATGAATAAATAATGACCCCACAATCCTCTTAAGATCCCCGAATGGTGACGGGGAAAAAAAAAAAAGACAAAAGTTTACTTTTGGTGTTTGAGAGTAAGCGGAGCCTGAAATTGTAAGCGACTCATTAGGGCTACATGTGGCTTGCCTGGGGCCTTGCTGAACAAAGATGGCACCATCCCCACCCTGTCATTCCACAGAGCATTCTGGATCTGGCCTAGTAAATTCTAAAGTACACCCTTAAGAAAGAGCTAGCAATCCCAATAAAAGACAGTAAAGGGCTTACGCACAGCCTCAAAACCCCCCAAAACCTCTGCATCTTTCAAACTTTCTTCTGGAATCAAAATTTTACAAGACCAAATGCTACAAGAGAGGAACATCTTTTTATGTAGTTCACACTTATTCCTATTTGCTTCATATAAACATCATAGCAATATTTATGCTTTCATGCTAAGAGAGTATACCCCTGTCAAAACACAGTTTCCTCCTCTCATCATGCTCTCCAGATAGCTTACATAAAAGCCCACAGTTTTTCATTTCAGACACTTTGTCAGTGTTGAAGAATTGATTTGTGTGCCTCCAGCTCCCGTTGAGTGCATGACAGTTCAAAAGGCTATCTAAAATACATGCTGTCAGAAGAGCTGTGTTTCTGAGTGCTTATATAATTTCTAACGCAGGAAAACGTGAGCCAGTCAGTCACAAATATCGCCAGTGAGGTTTGCTGGAAATATAATAGGTTATAAGATTTTAAGAGCCTTATTGGGTTTAAAAGAATTGCTGACACACAAATAGATAATCCTCATATTCTGCATGTATAGTATGAGCCTTTTTCCAACACTCAGCTGCATTTCATAATTCTTTTTTTCCTGCATCGAATTCCAAGGATGTCTTAAACACAGTGGTGGCAAAGATGTAAGAGCAACAAATAATAATATGGACAAAAAAAAGAAAAAATCTGGAATATAGATGTGGAGATTTTACTCATCGTTGAAAAAATCCTGTTTTGAGTCAAAATTCCTACTGAGGCAATGAATTGAAATGTTACCCGAGTCCTAGTGGCTCAAGATGGGCGACAACATAAACAAAAGGATTATCTGTTAATTCTCTGTTAAATCACGAGTAATAAATCTACCTAAAAATTTACAGGAAATAACTCATTCACATGCTGTGGAGTAACTTTAGTTAAGAAATTCATGCAATGCTGTGAATTCCGTCACAAACCAAAGACGGGGGCACACGACCACAATAAATGAAGAGATAAAGGAATAATGGAGACTTTTTTGCAAACCCTCCAAAACAGCTTATGACACTGACAGGTCCAACATAATATAAAGAATTAATATAATCAACCAAAGTATGCAATTAGGCAATATAATGGGGTAGCGGTATTAAAATATAGATTAGAGCTGAACAGTAAGAATCTTTTTCTTACTGGCTGCTACTTTAGATCTTTGTGAAACACTGCATATATTAGATAAAATGAATGATTTATTAATCTGAGCCATCTAACACTAAATCAAATTTTTTTCTTCCAGTTTTTCTTGGGAATGTTTTGTCTTTTCAACTGGTATTTCAAGCTAACTTTTGCACTTATTTCAAGTTGAGGGTTTTTTCAAAAAAAGGATTTACAATGGAAGGCATGTCAAAAAATGTATTAGTAGAGTTATTTTTTATATAGTGATTTTTAGTAATATTTTTTAGTATACTTTTAATAGTACATATACAATAAACTTTTTAATTAGAAAAAAGTTTTTAAAAATCTATGCTACAATAGTTCATGGAAAGAAAATCCAAATTTATCAAGACTGCAGTCACCATGCCATAAAAAAAAAAGATTAAAAACTGATTTTGCCTATGAATGTAATTTGTAAATGTTTTGTTTAAAGCCTATAATCTTATAAAGAGAACAGGAAAAACAAAAATTAATTTCTGATTTGATTTCAAGTCTTGGGCTCACAAATCTTATAAAAATGGATGTTTATGCATTTCCTGTGTGTGTTCATTGTCAAAATATCTGAATCTTCCAACTCATGTGACGTTTCTCACAGCTGCATGACTAAATAACTCAGCTCCATAATGCTGTGTGCACAAAGTGGTTAAAAAGAAAAAAAAACATAATTTTTGACATTTAACAAAAATTTATAGTTGTGTACATGCTGCTATTTAAATTTAACTTTAGTATCTAAGAGGCGTTTTTCTTATGCTCACTTCAATAATAGATCTTTACAGCCATGATCTAAAAAATCAAAAGTTCTTTGCATTTAATATGAGATGCTTAGAGCTCTTGCTTCATGCTTGAAGTCACATAGTCAAACTTGCTTTCAAGACTTGAAAAGGGTAGAGATTCACTAAGAATAATTTAATAGCCATTTAAAGATATTAGTAAATAATACATAAAAAAGGATTAACTCAGCCAAAATTCTGTGCAATTCCATTAGTTTATATAATCAAAGTTTGTTTTAAAATCGAATTAATTATCAGGCAGCTGAGTGACAGAAGTCAATTTATTTGGAATGAATGAAACTTTCTTTTGTGATGTTACAAAACTGCCTCAGAGTGCCTTGGATATATAAGCTTAGTAAGGAACTGTGCCACATTGAATGAAAATCCTAACAGATTTAAACTATTGTAAACAATTCTTACTGCTAAGTTATTAATAAACTAGCTTAAACTATTTACAAGTTCATAAAAAATGACATTTCTCACACAGAAAACACTAAGGTTTGAAGAAAGAAGACAGCAGCTCTGGTATAACTTGATGAAAAGACTAGAAACTTACAATGAAAGAACTAGCTTTTCCATCGTGAAAGCAACACTTGAGAAAAAAAACAAGAAAAAAATGGACAGATATCCAGAGCTATTTTCCACCAAAAACTTGAAAGCTGTGAAGTTTCTGTGTCGTCATTGGGAAACAAATCAGAAAACATAAAGCGTACAAAAAAGTTTTGAAATGCAGGTTTCTTTGACCCTGGTTACACCTGGTATTAAAATCTGTCCAGAATGATTCAATCACAAGAGGACCAAAAGTAAAGCATGCATTTGAGGACACAGTCAGATCCTACTTCATATTACATCTCTCCTTCAGTACTCTAGGTGCTTTTATTATCTTCCATGTTACTGGATGTTTTCTCATTGAAATTATTACTGTATATACAGTTATTCTCTTAATTAAAAGGAAATTAAAAGGGAAAATTGTAATGTTAATATTAGGCAATCACATGTCAATGCCAGCACTTAGAGGTGGCTGTCTGTAATTGGATGACTTTGGATGGATGTTAATACCAAGTATGAACAGGGTCTAACATGTACCAGTAATCCTTCATCCAGGATTTAATAGTTGTGAATCTCTTTATGGTTTGAAAAGCAACGGTGGATTTTTGTAAATTACTAGTTACACTTATAAACAGTATGGAAAAATTTAAAGTTACAAGATGTGATCACCAAGATAAAAGCTACTGCTCTCAAGAGCTAACAGAAACATGTATTATTGTAGCATAACACCTGACATCTGAACCTCCTTGAAGTTTACATTTTTATTCTGTTGTGTTTTTATAGAAAGGATGCTTTGAAAGTACATGAACTGTGTTTCTTTATTTATGTCAGTTTTAAGTAGTTAAAAAAAATGGCACTAAGTGTGTGAGCATGATTTAAAAAACATTGATGCAAATTACTAGTCTGTTGGACAAAAGACAAATTAAAGTATCGTCAAAGTTTACATGATAAGGCTAGATATTTAAGTTTAAAAGTTCTTTGGATGGATGTCTACTATAGACTTAGAGATGAGCGGCAATTCTAATAAGAGGAATCTCAACATGGAAGCATAATTACTTTTATGTTATTCAAGAGCAAGATCAAACACTGATCTCTGCTTCTTGAGCCTCAACAACAACTGCTAATTGCTTTCACTAAAGGCAGCCATTTATTCAACGCTAACTGGGAAATCATTTAAAAACAGGTGTTTAATCTTTCTAACCAAAACACGAAGTTAGATACATTCAGAGATGTTCAAATGTCAACCTTTTTTTTCCAGGCTTGCGTATTTTTATTGATTAAACAATTTTAAAAAGTGTTTTTATTGCAGACTGCTTAGATCTAGTCTGTATATAACTTGTTTTACAGGGTCAGCGCATGCACTGATACAGATCCAGAATATTAAATCAGTTTGCTACCACTTGTATTCCACTTTAAGCTGGGAGAGTATTCCCTGCAACCAACATAAATATAACATGAGCATAGATAATTGACAGTGTGTTAAATGGATATTGCTAAGAAAAGGACACACGTTGTAAGACTGGTCTGGGATGATCCTCTGCAGAGAAGGGCTCATCCTGCTCCATGCTGAGCCTTGAGCTGTGGTGAAGATGGGCCCTGATGTGCTGCTGGTTTACACTGTCAAAGGCACTGGCAGGGAGTGGGTATGCAACTCCACAGATAACAGCCCCAAACTGTCCACAAGGGCCTCTAAAACCCAGCAAATTAGCCTGCAAATGAGCCAGAGAATATTTCTACTAATCCATGATCTAAGCAGAGACTCTGCCAAAAAAAGTAAACAAATAAATAACTTCACAAGAAATACTGGGGGTGGAAATAGCCTTGGCTGTGAGCTTGGAAACCGCTAGTGGTTTCTTTGAAGCATCATTTCGCCTGCTACCCTGCTGCCACAGTGAGATTCCTATGACCGCTTCAGAACAAGCTCCCATGTTGAGCTCGATAAGGATGCAGAGAAATTACGGATCACAATATTACAGAAAACTCTGTCCCCTACAGTATACGATCACAGCCTCTATCACAGATGCCAGAAGGCATCAAAACTCAGCTGTTTGACAAAAGTGATTACATTTCACATGACAGGAAAACTTATAACAATAATAAAATGTTGCTGATGACAAAACTATCTGGTGGTTCTTCAAACATAACTTTTATTTTATTCTGACAGTTACGGTCTTTATGAATTGTTCTTAATGTGTTACTTTCTTTCTTGACTCTTTAAATAAGTTGACACTTGTTTTGACTTAACCTCTTAAATTGGAGTTATTTCTTATAGAAAGGAAAGCTGAACAAAAAAGGTTATGGTGAAAAATAACATTTTGTAATGAAAATATATTGCCACTGATTTAATAAAACTTGAATAAGATTAATAGCTATTTACAGTAAAACAAGTCATACTGTTTCTTTTTGAGTTATTCTTTATTCTACGTGTCTATTTCCAATTGCACATCTTGTAGAAATTCCAAATGTCAGCATTTCATATTTTTCTAATATCTTATCATTTTTGCTACATGTAAAATGTGCCCTAATGTGGATCAGAGTTTTTGGTCTGCCACTAATAAATATAATTAAAAATGACTGATCAAACAGAATGTTCTGGTACTCAACCAAAACTACAAAGTCTGGTCTGTGATTAATTGCTAAACTAAAGAAGTAAAAGGGTCGCTCTTTCTTAAAAAGATTTGAGGCAAGATAGTTCACTCAGGATATTCTCCCAGATATTTATAGTCATTTATAATATGTAGGTGAAGATTAAAACAATATATAGTACAATATAGCATATATAGTATTGTATAATATAATAAGAAGACAATATGGTACCTGTTGTTTTAAATATATTTTCAGTTTTTATCAGTTTACTTTCAATCTTAAATCAAAGAGATAGTATTATAGAGAGAAAAAAAGAGCAAACGACAAAATTTATTTTTAAAATTATATATGACGGCCATATGTATGTTGCTGTGTTTCAATAATGCATCTTCTTTAAGGTTCTTATCCAAAACTGAAATGCCATAAAAGAAACTCTAATGACTCCACACCTGTGATCCACAAAAATAATGTCTAATTTAAAGTGCAGCATTGCTCCCTCACCACACACTCCTGGTGCAGAGAATTAGTTCAAAGTTAACAAGCTTCTTAACAGTGACACCTCAGGATGTTGGGGCCATCAGCCACAGTATTTTCATAACCGCAGTTTACAAGAAACAAGATTAAGGTACACATTTTGTGTTAAAGTATAAAAACGCTGCCTGTTTTGTGCTTATTTTTAGAAAACTATCATTAAGGGGGGAATACATTTTTAATGTGGCTGCTTACTTTCTTCCACATACTGTGACTTAGCAGGCTGGTGAATAATGATCAAAGAAATGAGTCACATTTAACAGAAGAAGTCAGACTGGACAGACTTTGTTTAGTCATGTTTCTGCGACTGTTGCAAGCACAGATTTTTCTCCACCTGGATCAGTTACATGAAAAAGAAAAAGAAAAAGAAAAAGGAAAAGGAAAAGGAAAAAAACAGCTGCATTTAATCAAAGGACTTTAGGATAAATACACTGAGCAAGAATCCTACAGCTCTGAAGGTGCAGTGGAAATGTGGTTTGGTCCAAGAATAACAGAATTGAACAATGGCTGTTTCAATACTCGGGCAAGTGACAGTTAAAGTACTTCACCTCAAGTTCAAATCTGGGAGAGATTTGCTCTTCAAAGCCTCAAAGTTTTTTGGAGAGTGTGACACATTTCGCAAGTTAACACCTGTCTTTCACAGACAATCCCGCTACGTTCAAAGATTCAGCAACTGAAAATCACCCTGGAGCACTTTAACCTCAATCTTTCAAGAGTTCAAAGTTCCTCCAGAATCTTAAACCCTGCGAAATGCATCTCATAACAGGCAGCAAGGGAATAAATCACTATGGGGGTTTAAACTTACGATGAGACTTTTTGTTTCAAAGTTGCTTTTATAACTTATAGGAGTTAGTGAATTCTGGTGGTGATGTTTGAGATTGTCTCCAATTGAATAACCCCACCTCATTATCTCCTTTAAAGCGTGGCAGGGTGGCGGCTGTCATTACTTGATGTGAGTTGTTGCCCTATGTGAGTCATGTTAGCATTCTTAAATGATTTAAAGTCACATCAACTTCTTTTACCATTAAGATTTTATCAAACTACTTCTGATAGAGCGCAGTCAGGTCAGGGGCAAACAGCGGACAAGTCTGGACCAAACCCCTATGGATTCAAAGGAGGGTGACCCAATTTTATACCATCTATCCATTTTCTATACCTGCTGAATCCATTTCTGGGTCACGGGGGTCTGCGGTAGCCAATCCCAGCCCATAGGAGGCGATAGGCAGGGGTACACCCTGGACAGGTCGCCCCAATTTTATACATTTCTAAAAAAAATTTTCACCAGTAACTAGGATGTCTACTTTATACACAGTAAACCAACCACATCCGAATTACTATTACATTTTAGAGCGATTTCTCTCTATGCTGTGTATCTCATGACTGGTACATTTTGAATTAAGATGTCAGATCCCACGCACACATTTGGGCCCGACCCCTCCATCCATCCATTTTCTATACCAGCAGAATCCATCTACAGGGTCACGGGGGTCTGCTAAAGCCTGTCCCAGCTCATGACAGACAATAGGCAGGGGTACACCTGGACAGGTCGCCAGTACATTGCAGGGGCCTAGTCCCATTTCTACCCATTAACCCTTTCCCTACTTCCCTTAGGCCTAACCCTCCCAATACTCCTGAAAACAGAGAGATGAGCCTAAGAATATTACCCCAAAGAAATGGAACAACCCTACAACTTCGTTTTATGTCACTAAACACCACCATAAGCTAATTATATGATACATAGTGAATGACTGCAACTTTCAGCATGCTGACTTCAAGTGCAATAATCTCAATCGCCTTGCCTTGTAGGTATTTATTTGTGTCTTCTATGGGAAGACACAAAAATCAAAGGAGTTGTCTTTGATGCCTAGGAGCGCTCTAGATCAGTTTATGGTGATAACAAAAGCCTGCATATTATGGCATGTTATCAAGTCATAAGCGTATTCGTCATGAAAATATGCAAGACTGTTGTGCAAATCAGCAATAATGATGTAACATTAGAATAAGCAAACTCAGCGACTTTGAAACTTGCAGCAAGTCCAAAAATATCTTGGCAGAATACTGTATATACACTGAAACAATGGTTTTTGGAAATGTTTTAATCTTTATTAAATCTGAGAATAATGTGAAACAATAATCTGAGAATTTTGAAAGTACATGCATGTGTGTCTTGGCGTGGCTCTGCAGCCAGGTTGCCATGCATGTTTTCTCCATATGCCTGCATGTAAAAAAACTTAATCTGCATGGAATTATCTGCCTTCAGCGCGTTAGTCATGATGTACTTTGGAGGTAAATGTACTCATGGATGAGTTTCATCATATAGAAAAAAAAATTGAGAAACCTGATCATTTTTCAGCTTCAAGCCCTGTGCAACTTCTCATACAGTGCTGTGTCAGTTTATTGGTGCAATTTTTATCAGCTAAGGAAGAAGAAAATAAGTATTTTAATCTAATTTTGGAAGTTTATCCCAACCTTATCCTTACAAAAGGTTAGGCTTATACTTTTTATGTGTGTTTTCTTTTCTGAGCACCTTTTCTTTAGCCAGGATCACTTTAGTCATCCTCTAAAAAAGTAGCATAAATGGTGATTTAATGCAGTATATTTTATTGAAGTTTAATTTAAAATAAATCTGTCCTTAGTTTGTCCTAAGAGTAGGAGCCAGAGATTAGATTGGCACCAAAACAAGTATACGCCCCACAATTCATCCCATAATTCCTTAAAAAACCTGTGAGGCTCTCTGAATCAGGCTTAAGAGTTTATTGAGTACTTTTAAAGCATGAATGAACCCATCACTCAATACTTGCTAATCTGCTTTGGGTGTGTGTGCACCCAAAATCGAGCACTAAAGTAATTTGTTGCAAAACTGATGTCCAGCCTCGGGCTTCTGCTGCTGTTTTACTGGCTGTTTATGTAGTATATAGCACTTAGAAAAGTCAAATTTTGATCATTTTTGTCAGCGTCAATGTAGCTGCAATTGATAGTATAAATAGAGCTCTCAAGCTGAGTAGATTTTAATGATTTGGATCGCACGACCACACAACTAAGAGGGAAGCGATGGAATTAATACCTTTCAGATGTTGTGATTTGAGAGCCGTGAGGAGGTTTAGTTGAAATCCCACAAGTTGCTAACGGAAAACAGAATGAATTCAGCCAAAGAGAGCATGGGCAGATCATTTCATGAAAATTACACCGGGTCTTTGAACTTTTGGCCAAAGCCAATACAGCAACCAGAGTTTCAAAGATGAACAACAGAGTAAAGGAACTGTACCACACATGATCACATCACTTCTTAAAGTGATTTGTGTGCGTAATACAATCACTTTTGTCTGAACTCTGTAGGCCTATTTTTCTCTACAGGTTATGGAACACATGAATAACAATCCCTTGAGAGGAATTGTGGTTATCTTCTCTGCTGGTTCTCATGGTTACAGAAATGTAATGGGCTAGCCACCGCAATGGGGAAAAGTTGGGATTAGAGCACACATCTGGAAAAGCTGTTATTGGGTAAGAATCAAGAAAAGCAACCCTCTTCCAAACATAGCAGCCAGCCTTGTCTTCTTGCTGTTTATGCTCAGTAAGATGTGCAGTGAGTCAGCAGTCGCTGGCTGCTGAAAGAGTCCTCGAGGGGCTCCCTGGGAACTAGAGGCTGCATGGGTAGGATACACGCACACAAAGCTGTGAATGCTGCATGAACACACTTTTAATGTTATCCAACTAATATGCATACAAATGCTCTTCACATACACTTGCATGAAGCAACCATCTGTGTTGGGCATAATCGCTAAGCCCAAACTACTGTAATTACAAAATGTCAATAACTTAAACGACTCCGTGTATTCTTTCAGTTACTGTTTACACAAGAGATGCAGTATGTTTCACTGCTATTATCGTTCTAACGTCCCATCCCAACTAGAATTAATCTTTGGAAAGAACATCATAATAAGCAAAGGGGGTTGTTCACATAACGGAAGTGATGGCTTGGAATCAAAGCATGAAGAAAATTGTTCCACAATTACTGTTGCTTATTTGCATGCACTAAAAGCAGGGTCAAGTAAGTCACATGTGAAGTGGGGAGAAACTGCCCAGCGGCTTGAATACATTAAAGGAGAGCAAATGGTTTGTTGATTTAAACAGATTAAAGCATACACAAGCAGGCCTGCTCGATGGGTTTTAATCAGCTTGCTATATATAAATTGTATGTTATCTGGCATTACTGAATTAAACATTGAATACAAGTGCTCTTTCTGCTCTGCTGATTGGAATAAAAGCCTCCTTTAAATCTCGATTGGGTCTTACAGATGCATGACGCTGCAGCTATGGGTGCTCTAAATACATTCCATCACACCAAGACTGAACAGCCCTCCAAGGATATTCTCTTTAATTATGTACATTACAGGCAAATTCAAGACCCTTGGCATCTCAGATGATAAAGCAGAGGGATGCCATGCTCTCTCCCTGAGTCATTTGTGCAAATGGATTCCACTTCCAAAAGTCATTTCTGTCAGTTGTAATAAGAAGCTAATACATAACGTGGGACAGTCTGAAATGCAAAATTATTCACAAGACTGTGCAGGGCAATTAGAGTTTGGCCGCGAGCCCCTTGATGAGTTCTTCTATCTTTCAAGTACCCTGGGAATGGTGTCATAAATTTGCCATATATTATGTGTGATTTAGACTGAGGTTTAACCTTATAGCATGCTAAAAAGATCTTCAGCTCTTAGTAAATACGCCCCTGTGTGTCAGAAAGAATTTTATTAATCTGCATCAACAGATACTGAGGTAAACACATTTGAAAGTGGTGCACATGATGGAGACCTGCCTACGTGATACTGCCTCCACAATGCCTTGAATTTACTCCAAGAGTCTTTTATTTCACTGTAAGCCATCCAAGAAAGAGTTCAATCAAACAGTGTTTACTGCCAAAACTCTTCAGAAAATAGAATTATGATTATAAAAAAAACTAAATTGTGATTGAACAAGTGTCTTCAGCCTGCTATTGTATTCTTTCTTTTAAAGTTAAGTGACTATTTGAGCAAACACAAAGGCCCCTCAATGCTTAGAGAGTGAAACTTAAACACCAAGCCACAAACATGCAGTCCATAAAGTTTCCCAAACCCCGGGATAAGAGTCAAAATACAAAACGACCAGACCCTTTTTAATCAAAGCCTCTGAAAATGTTGCGATTCAATCAGAGCAATATCAGATGATTTGCCAGAAATTCTTGCAAACAAATCTGATTTTTTTTCTTGTAAGAAAACTGTTCCTAAAGGTTTAAAAATGCCAAAACTTCTTTTTAAAAAACAAAACAAAACAAAAAAAAAAACTAATCTTTTAAATCAATATATTCCAGCTGAAAACTAACACCGCTTCAAATCAGGGCGATAACATCATCACCTTAGACTATAATTTTCCATCTTTGTTTAATAGCTTCAAATACATCAGTCATTCTGCTTTAGTACAAACACACACACATCATGCTTAAAAAAAAAAATTTAAAAATCAAACCTCAAACTATTCCATTTCAACACCGGATTAAAAAAAAACTATATATAGCCAGCTGATTTTAGAACTGACGCAAAGTGAAAGAGAAGAGAGTTCCTACCATTTTCTGTGTTCTCATGTTCAGTGTCGGTGAGAGTTAGGTTGGAGTTGGCCCGGCTGGAGAGGCACGAGCTGCGGCCCGACTTCGTGTTGCTTCTCCCCCATAATCTGACCGCGTGCTCGGGTGACATGATTCCATCTGTCTCCGTGTCTGCATCGGAGCCTACGCTGACTGAGTAGTCTCGGTGCGGCAGCCCGATGTCACTTCTGTACGTGGCTACGTGTGATGGGAGGGCTTCTCCAAAGCCAAGGTCTCGGAGGGAAAAGTCAGCCCCTGCAGCAAGTCAAGACGTGCAGAACTCTTTTAATTAACACCACCAATAATTGCATTGCTTAACATAATGAACCGTATTCATCACAGAGAGAAATGACAGTAATATTCTGGCAATGAACAGTCACTAAAGAGGAGCACTTTTATTCAGTGGTAATGAGGTTAAAGGAAGATGCAGGTATGTTTTTTTATTGGTACCTTTTAGTATTTAAGAGTCCTCGTAAGGTAATCATCGCTTTATAAGTGTTGTTCTCACAGGAGTAATCTCTACATCCTCTTGTCAGATCCGTCATTTATTCACGGGAAAAGTGGACATTTTTAAATCCAACACACTGCAGCTTTAAAGTTAATGCTGTTAATTACAGCTTTATTTAGTTTCTACAATAATATTAACAGCAATTTTTCATGAAGTTACTGTGACTCTTAGTTTCGTTATCACAATTTAAAAGGATTTTACCAAGGTAATTAGAATTACACCTGTAAGAAATCTACATTAACTGTTATTCCCTCACCAACAGGCAGAGTCTCTCTGATAATGCATTTACCTTGACGGCCGAACTCGTCCACTTCGTGGTGAACCACTTCCTTGACCCGGCTCCCATATGCCATCCTGGAGTCATGGTCAAAGGCCTTGAGGGTTTCGCTGGAGCTGTAGGACTTGGGGTTGGGTTTACCATCTTCACTGTCTGCTGAGGAGCTGGTGTAGCGGCGCTCCGTGTCCTGCCGGGCGGTGAGCGAGCGATAGGGTCTGCGTTCCTTCACTTCCATGGCTGCCTCCACACTACTTTCAGAATCAGACGTGGGTTGAAGTTCTTGTTCAGTTCAAATTGTTCTGTGAGAGAAAATCATATAAAAAATAAAGGTTAGCGAAGGTAAAAATAAAATAGCTTTTATTTTAGATACCAAAACGCCAGAAATGTTCATCTTCTATTTCAAGAGGAAATATTCCATCTCATATTGAAAAATGTCACTGACAATTTGAAAACATTATCTTTTACTCCAATGCTGGTCCACTATACAACCCAATAACACACACACACAACCACACCTCTTAACTAAGCTGCAGCAACAATGTATAAAAATGTAAATACATGTTCACAGAAAGTGTATGCATGGTGCAGCACAAGCAGTCAAAGGACAAGGAACCACCCGGATTCAATCTAATAAAATACGGCCCTACAAATCTTGGATCTATAAATTACACCACAAGTCTACCACAAATATTCTATTTTATGCGCCATACAGAAAAGCCCGGTGTCCAGTCGGTGTTAAAGTGGCAGGTGTCCTTCGATGAATTGTGTTGTTTATAAGGTACAAATCATCACAAGCTGAAAAGTGAGGGCCCAAACACATCTAGGCCTACTCTGAACCAGCAGAGGTGATTAAAATCTGCATCGTAAAACCGCAACTGCCAAACAGCACACTGAGGGTAAGATCAATAGTGAGAGGCACTTTTAGTATTCAGCTATGCAGCACCATGTTTTACTTGCCTTCAAGGACAAAATATTAAAGTGAATATCGGAAAAAAAAAAAGAATTTGCTGTGTCAGTGAAACATGGGGTAAATCAATGGATAATTGTACAGGAATTAACTGATGATGCCTTGCAAGCAGCTCACTTAAAGTGACCACGTGTTTTAAGACATTAAGTTGGATTAACGGATGTCAATGTGCAAGTCAACTGTATTAAAGGTCTGGACACTGTTTACTTTGAGGCTCAGCTCTGCAACATTCTAAGTAAGATCAAAGCATTTAAATACATTTCTCTTCTTGCAAATGCAGTGTTATAAAATATTCATAAATATATATCATGAACTTAAAACCTCAGTATAGCTGGCACAGGAGCCTGCTTCCATACTACTTGGGCTTAGGAACAAAAATAGGAAACATCTCACTGGATAAGAGAGCACAGCTCTTAGAAAAAGAGATAAAAACTAATCCAGGCAAATCTGAGTTTTTTTTACTGACAATATGCTGTGTTGTTCAGACAAGGATTTTTCCACAAGATAAGCTCTTTATGAATACTGTACAAGATTTATGCCAGACAGAACAGTAAACAATATCTTCAGCGAACTCTATTTGCCCCTGCTCTGAAAAAAAGAAAATACAAAAAGGTTTTATTTGAGACATCATTGTTGGGTTCGGGGTTTTTTCTTTTTGTACGTATTGACAGCTGAAAGGATCCCAGTGATTAATGACTTGAGGCCACAGCAGGAGGAGGAGGGGGACGCTCCCACTCTGCAGCCACAAGAGCTCTTCAGCTGCTCCCAAGATTTCAAATGCAGCTTGTATGAGTTGCTAATTTTTACCTTTAACTCAAGGTTCTTGATACTATGCAAATTTGAGAGCGTGGACAACAAGCAGCTTTGCAAAGTTTCAAGAATGTTCTGTAAGTGCCTTTTTTTTGTTTCCAACGAGATGAGCACATCTCTCTTCTGCACAGACCTTCCTCCTTATTATTAATGAACTCGTAGGAAATGAGGTGTACTTTTGAGACATGGGAAACCTAGAATGTTTTTCTAACAAGCCTCATACACAATGGCCTCCCGTTCTGGACTCATGTCCATCACAAGTGCCACTGTCGGGATCCTTGTGATACATATACAATGCAACTAAAAAAAAACATTATTTTATTCCAGACCAAACCAAAGTTGATTTTCTTTCCATGTTTAAATCATGAGAAAAGGTGCCAAATCAAAAAAGAAAAAAGAAAACCATACAACATGATGGGGACTATTTTTAAAGTGTTATCATTTGCAGATAAGATACAGGAGACTTTGAGGAGTGCCTTGAAGTAGTGAAGTAGAAGGTTAATAGGGAAAGATTCACAAAGACTTTGCAAGAAAACTTATTTACAAAGACTAGTGAAAAATAACTGCCATGGATTGAAATGTCTAAAGGGGAGATAAGAATCGTGCTTTTATTTCAAAAGACAAAGTTCTCCCAAAGCCCGAGCAGTGCCAAAAAGGCAACTATAGCTGCATATCTTTTCAATGATCCGAAATCAATTGAGGTCTCTGAATAGACAAAAGAAATGATGGATAGTGTGTTTTGCTCTTTAAAGCAATTGCAGACTGCACCTTTTTCAGTTTCATTATCTGCACCAGGTTAGAATCCAGTTCGTCTGCTAGTGTAAAGCAAATGTATGGCAGCTGTGAGTGCTGCAGTAAAGTGGTTCAACAAAGAAAGTCTTGCAAGGTGTGTTGAACAATGGAAGTCATCAGATACAGTGATGCATAAAATCACTGTTGAAATGGTTACGTGGAGAAGCTGACAGCAGAGTCGAACATGCTGAATAATGGGGTCTTCTGAGGAAGATCGAAATATTCTGAGCTGTTCTAAACTTGACTTTGTCAAAGTTTTAACCTTTGTGCAGTACATCGAACACCTCAATTAGCCAGTCCATCTTCTGAAGAGTTTTTTTTTCTGTGCCATAGCTGTGCAGTGAATCGTCCAGACAACTTGAGCATACCCTTCGTGATTGAAACAATGCCAGAAGCCACAATTACAAAACAGCTAGTAATCATAAAGTTGGCTTTAAAAACAACAGTTTTCAACATTCGTTCATAAAAAACAACTGAATGGAGTAAGTCAGATGCCCAGGGTTTGTTGACTTGATATGCAACAGAGCAAGAGTGCTGGGAGGTTCGCTGATCTCCATAGCCTGGCCTGCCATCCTAATTACTTTCCTCTTTGATACAAAGAATTTGCCTGGTTCTTCTGGGTTTGGCTAGGGTTTGCAGGGGGAAGTACCAACAGGCACAGAAAAAGCTTCGTCTAGAAACCACTGGATTGGGATGCAACCAATCAGGAATGTGAAGTAGGTGACGTAGGCAGGGCAACTGCCAGACTAGCGTCAACAAAAGTAGGAGCAGGAACACCGGTGAATGACTGTTGTTCACCTTGCAAGTTAAAAGCTTGTGGAACCAGGCAGTTATTAACAATTCTGTTTTGAGTAGTCGCTCTTGGATGTTACAATATGACTCATTGCAAATTGCCCCCCTGTGATTGTTTTGGTAAATTCTGTATTGGTGAAAATGAGAGTAAAAGTGAATGTGTATGGTTGGCCAGGTAATGGCTTACCACCAGTATTCCTGTGTGCAATTTAAGTACTACCAGAAAAAAGGCCAATTAATGTAAGCTGTCCTTTGGAGAGCTCTCTCAGAAATGCCTTTAGAATCACTTTAAGAATATGTAACAGTTTCAAAACATACAGAAGTAATGTCAAGGTAAGGTAAATGCTGATTAATAAATGTGCAAGTATTTGACTGAAAACCCAATTCTGAAGGTACGTAATCTTTCCGATTGATGGTTCTTTTCCTTTACACCACGGTTAGATTTTATCACCTGTGATCATTATAAAAACCTGCTTAAAGCACCGGACAGAAGGCAGAGCGATTCCACCATCAGTGAAGAACACAGTGCTGCCGCTTTCAAAAGGTAAGAAACTAATCGTTAATTTTATGCCCTCTGAAGTACTACTGGGATAAAACCCACAGCTCTTAACACTTACATTAATCAGAAAATGTCAGCCAGGTTGTTAGAAGATTCTGACTACTAGCAGTCAAGGTTATCATTTCCACATTTCTTTCTGTTCAGTTGATGACGGTGTTAATAATATGATCACATTTGTCACCATATGTGACACTCTTGATCACAGAGAATCCAAGGTGACTTTTTAAAACCCTTTGTTTACAAAAAATATATAAACACCATTCCATTTATAGTAAATTACATCTTTCTATTGTATTATTTAAGCTTCAGATTATGCAAACTTGTAGTTCTTCTGTGCAAAACTATGCTGATTTGCTTCCTAATGGATTCAATTATTCCTAGCTAATCACCAAATCACTGCTGAAGAAGACAAAATCCAATTCTTAGCACAGGGCAAAATCTTTCAAACCACCTGCAGCACTAACTCTGGAAGGTCTTGTTGAAAATATATATGTATTTAAAAAAAAAAAAAAAAAAAAAAAGTTGTTGAGGCTTTTGCAAAGCAGTTGTGACCACTGCGACAATGTCAGGAGTTAAATATGGGATCTAAATAGGCGGGAGGCATTTGTGGTACAATATAAATGCAAATGGCTCTGCACTATCCATCAAACAATTAGCAGTGTGCTGAGAATTGCTATTCAGCACTCGTGCTGCATATAAATCTGGCCTTCAGTCTCTGCACAGTCCTTGTTTTCCATTACAGAAGCTCTGTATTTGTTAAAGGTTTTTCCATGCAGGAGCCAGGAATAAATGCTAACATTCTCAGACAACACACAAACCAGATGCAAGAAGACACAGGGATAACATTTACCAAATCCCTCCGAGTATAATCTCAGGTGATTACTGGTTACTTGTCTGTGAAATCACCTAATTACTAATGAGTGACAACATCTTCACACAAATAATAGCTGGAATACTGCTACACACATATAGCCTTTCAGGAAATGGAGAACACACTGACGAAGATATGAACATTCACACCATTTATTAAGTTCAACCTAAATATCAATAAATAAAAACAATTACTGAATAAATATCAAATTCCATACTCTTTTGGATTATTCTATTGTTATGGTTTAGCCTAGTCCAATTATCTAAGTATCTATAACAGCTCACTAGACTGCCAACATCTACACACTGGCAGCCTCTAGAGCAACTCGGAGGAAACTTGAGAAGATATCAAGAACGCAGTCTGCAAGGTCCATTGAAAGCGAAGAACGCTCCACACAGGCACCATTTACTTCTTTTCTGAAAGATTTTCACATGCCTCAGCTCTTTAGAAAGGCCTCCTCAGTCAACAGAAAGGTGTGTTTTCAATAGGAGGAAAAAAAGCCTTGGGTAGATGGGTAGGGGGTGGGGGTCGCATGGCTTGCCAGACAGATCCGAATTTGGTGGAGCTAATGCAAGCTGGGGAGACGGAGGGGGCACAGCGTCGGTTGGGCATCTCAGCAGCCTTCTTCCGGGATCAAAAGGGAGCCCCAACAGCGCATTAAACAGAATGAGTAAAAGCCTCAACGTAAACAAAAGTGGACTGGGAGCACTGCTGCAGCACGCTCCCTGCTACTAATCACTCTAAGCAATTCAAGGTTTAGTCTTGACAGCAGGAGCAAGCGATGGAATAATGCTTTTAAACCAGCCTGGAGAGCAACAGGGAGAAGCAATCTATTTATTCACTCTCTGCAGTGATGAACAAAACTGACCATGGAAAACAAGTGCTTGTAAGGATCCAGACTTACATATCCCAACCCAACTTAATGGGAATAATAAATACATGCTTGAAAGGTTCACATAGCCTTAAAGAATAACCAACCCAGGAAATAAAGTTAACAGAAGTTTAAAAGAGGACGTCTCTGCTAAGTTTAAGTGACCTGCTTCTTATTACTCTGCAACTAATACTCATTATCCTAAAAGAGGCTAGACATGCATTTGGATTTATAGTTTGACCCGAAGGAAAACCAAACCTAATACCAGCTAAGCAATAATCAACTTACTGTAAACTTGCAACAGCCGAAGTCTCTTTTATAAATGTTTGAGGCTTTGCAGGTGTGGTCTGAGGAACATTGATGGAACTGAAAAGCTGAAAATAAATGCAACCCAATGAACAAAAATATTATTTTAGGATTTTTTTTTCCACTGGAATTACAAAAGCACTTATTGTCGCTGCGAGGAACTTGAGTACACAGAGAACGGATACAGCCTCTGATGTTAACAGTCTTGAATTGAATAATTATCTGCAGCATCGATGTACCCATACAGAAAGGGTCCAAAGATTTCCTCAAAAAAAATAATAATTAAAAGAACTGATGCATAGATGTTTTCCTGAAAAACTACTTTATTCCAAAATGATAATGCATTACTTTGTTTGGTTGGTTTTTATTGTACTAACAAGCCAGGTTATTATTGTAAAATTTGCTCCAAAATCATTTCACTTAACTCCCCCATTTCTCCACAAATGTGGAATGACAGAAACCTTTAGCAGAACATTCAACAGACATCTTTCAGAAAGAATTATTAGCTACACCTGAGGTCAACTGCTGTTTTGGAATAATGGCTCAATTTTCAAAAAGTATGAGCCAGCTAAAATATTTCAATTGACAAGGTTAATAGGTACTTTTGAGGCTCCTTGGGTTGAGAATGCTTTTCATTTGGCCCAAACTTAATTTTCTGGTAAATGTAAATGGTGGGTGAATAAAACCTCTGCAACTTCTACTTTTTCTCAGCATGTTACATATTTGCCTTTGGCTTTATCAAGTTAGAGTTATTTTGGTTTTATTAAAGGAACTAAAGCTATACTGTACACACCTGTTTTTGTATTGGCCACACAAGCTGTCAATGTGATTATGTGAAAACATTTTTTTTCCAAGCACTCTGCTTTTTTTTCCATTCACCCCTGCAAATGTAATTTAAAAGGGTAATATAAATCCACTTACAAATACTGGAGTTACAGAAATTAAAATGTGTGACTTCACTGCTACTGTTATTTACATAAATTCAGTCGTGGAAATAAATGCATGTAGTTCTGGGAATATAATATTTACAAAGTGAGCCACAGATGTTATCACAAAGTAATGTCACTAATGATCCTGCAGTTACTGAATCCAAGCTTGGCGCTTGAATAATGTTTAGCGGCACAACACAGTGATGTAAATGTAAAGTCAACTAATTATGTTACAATAAATCAATTTCCCACAAAAGTGAAAAGCTAAAAGGCCTCACCACACACACACACACACACACACACACACACACACACACACACACACACACACACACACACACACACACACACAGGAAATCCATTCTATCCAAAGTGAAATAAGCCAGATTTTGGTTGACATATGGCAACCAACTTTATCCCAGATTTCTCTCCAGTGACTACTTTTGTTTGGACTTCAAAACACTGTCCAACATGTAAATGCCATTGTAAACCATTTCCACTTCAATGGTCCAGAAAGAACTGACAGCAGCTCGTCTCTGTATCCCCACTACACAACATAACCCACATTGTCACATAAAACCACAAATTCTTGCCAATGAATGTTGTAATCAGGACCATATACCCGTAATCTGATCATCTAATCCAGACACCCCACCCCCACCCTGTCAGTGACAGGTGATAAAGAATAGGCCACTATTTTGCAAAGCAGCTGCTTTGGAGACAGGGCTCTTGTAATACTGGACACCAATTACATTCTTTTCACAATAAGGGTCCAAAGATTTCCTCAAGTTAAGTCTTGTAGGCCCTGATTCAGGAAGTGCACTACAAAGATCAGAAGCTTAAATCCATTTCACAGTAGATTTAAAAAAAACCAAAACATACTAATACCTCCTAACACTTACCTCTTGTCTGTGTAACAGGGCACAACTGGCATTAAGCTTCCATTAAATGGCACTGTGGTATTGGCGGGTATTTATCGGCTTCCGCCTGATCAGTGGTGATGCAAACATAACAACTTTCACTGCTGCACTTGGGGCAGTAAGAAACACGTTTCAAAAGGAGATGTTTTCTGACTCCAGAGTCTCAGAAGGAGGCTCTGGAACTGAAAGGAGCACCAAATTGCAGATAAACAGACACGATGGATCCATTTTACTAGCCGATGTGGCAGCTGGCAGCTCCTTTTTGGCCTTGCTTTGTCGGACTCCCACAGTCCAAACAAGAATAATAAACTATTTCTTTCCTTAACCAATCTTATCAGTTGCTGTGGTTCATTTGCTCCTTCGCTTTCTTATATATACCAATCTCTTTTGGAACTGTGTAGCATCTGCAGAGCAAGAAAGCCAGTTTCCCTTCAATTGAATGTATACATGAATGAGTAATTTTCCCAAACGCATTATCTAAGTGTGAGTATGAAAAGCAAGAGTCAAGCTGCAGTCCATCAAATCACAAGAACTTAACTATGACAGGAGAGACCAAGTAGATATATAGTAAATATTTAATCCTATACTGTCCACGACTTATATACAGTGTAGTACATACATATGAATTTATGCATAATTAAATCCCACTTTCTTCATTTTAGTAGTGCATCCCACTGTTCAGTAGGAAGAGCAGTATATAGCATCAATCAATCACATAAACTGGGGTAATTAGGTTTCCTCACAACAGCAATATTATGGATCGTTGCTGCACTTTGCAAAATGAATCAGCTACCATTCCAGGTTTCAGAAGATATATAAACATGAGAACCATGTGAAAATCTGATGCACAACAAGCAGCAATCGCAACTGCAATGAAACAATAAAATCGGCGGATGTTCAATATCAACAGTAAAAATTCAGCCAACACAGCAAAGCTAGGAGAAGCATTCCTGAATGGTAATGGTCTTACGCTAAGTGCTCAACTGAGTCATCCCTGCAAGCCCCGCTTTGACAACCACACACCTCCCACATCTCCCATCTCAGCAGCCCCTGGGTGTGGCCACTCACTCTGTAGCTTCATCAACCACCGGATGACAGCTCTGGCTATGAGGATGCAATGTTCAGGGAAAGAGGAGCTGCTGCAGTGGCCTGCTCGAAACGCAATGTGCTTGTCTTCTCGAGTTGAAAGGCAGTGTAACAACAGCGCAAAAAAAAAAAAAAAAAAAAGACATCCATCTCTGATCACTAATAAAGAAGGGAATCTGTTCTATTCTAAGAGGATCTGGACCACTGACAGTTAATTCTGATTTTCCCCTAAGTGATTATGACATCAAATGCCTGATGGGCAGCTTGGCAGTAGTGTGTTGACCTGCACAATCCCTGTGCCTCTAAGGCACTATAGGTCTGCACTAGCTGATCTCACTGGCTAAACATTAGACAGTGCTGAGGCTTGCAGAAACCCTTCAGCACACACACACACCTTTAAAATGTCTCCCTTTTTTTTCTTCATCTTCTCTTCTACTTATTTGTCTTTTGTGCAGCATTTGTTCCAAATAAAAAAAAGTAATAGTGTAACAAGTTGTTAAAATACAAGACATAAAGTTAATTTGTGTCTTGCTTTCTTTTATTTTCCATTTTGATTGTTCATGCATGAGAGGGAAATGACCTTTCATCTATCAGGGCAGGGCACTGCATCCTTCTATATATAAATTTAATTCTCCTAGTAAATTAGGATTGATCACCAGCTCTAGGCCACAATCAGCATCCGTGATCTAATCGGAGCTCGGCCTAGACAGAAAAGGATACTTCCATAAATAAAAACCATATGAGAGCCAGCAAGTGCCTTTAACACACAGCCTAAATTTGATCATCTTCCTTCTCTCCACAGGTGTGCTTTTAGCTTTCTGGCTTCAAACGCTGCAAGTCTGATATTTTGCTCTTTACACGTTTACGCGTACCCACACCGTTGTTTTCCTCCACTGAGGGCTTTACATCATACTTGCATCAGTGGATGTGAGAACCACATGCAAGAGTCCCTGTTAAGCAGGTAATGCCCATGGAAGCTCGGCTGGTATGATCCCAGTGAGAAAAATCTGTCAGAGGCCCCTTGCCCAGCGACACCCAGGGTGATAAATTACCCAGAATTAATACATCATCCTGTGCTCTGCACAGCAGCCACACTCCGCTCATGCCATGCAGCTTAATGGATCTATTAACCAAATGAAGACAGTGGTACACTGCTCGCACTGTTAAAAATTAGAATTCATGTTTGGTAGATGCTAACACCATACTGGAGGTTGAGAGAAATGTTTGGTTTGGAGTTATTGGAAAAATACTTAAATGCAAGTAGAGAGATTTAGGAATCATATATTATTTACAATCCCAATTATAAAAAAAGTTTGGAAACTGTGCAAAATGTAAATTAAAAATAAAACCCATAAGTTCATATCTTATTCACAACAGAACATAAAAAATGTCAAATGTTTAAATTGAGTAACTGCATCCTCTTAAGAGAATTACTGAAAATTGTTCCATTTGCTGACAGCATCACACCCCACAGAATACACAGACTATCATCCCCACTCATTAAAGAATAGTCCATGTGCCTCTAGGGACTCCGGAGACCACTTGCTGGAGTTTTACAAGCAGAATATTGTCCCAGTCTTGACCAATATAAGACCCATGATGCTCAACAGTTTTGTGTCTTCTTTGTCTTTTAATGTTTTGGGTTTTTTTTTTTTATTTCATCATGTGCTCAATGCTTTCATGTGGTGAAAAATCTGGACTGGAGGCTGGCCAGTTCACCCCTCTGACCCCTCTACTGTGAAGCCATGCTTTTGTAACGGATGCAGTGTGTAGTCTTACTAATAGATGCAAGGTCCTTGCTGACAAAGACATGATGTCTTTGTCACCTTGGGTGTGGGCACATGTTTTTCTAATATACCTTTCATTATTGATGATTGCATGTGTACAAGCCTCCCATCCCATGAACATTAATCCAAACCCATACCAGCAGAGGTACAGGCTTTTGAACAAAAGACTGATAACTGGCCTGATGCTCACTACTCCTATTTCCATAAAGAATTTGAAATTTCCATTTGTTGGACCATGCAACAGTTTTCCACTTTTCCATAGTTTCTCCTAAATGTGTCGGGGCCCAGAGAAGGCATCGGTATTTCTGGACCAAGTTCAGAATGGGTTCTTTTTTGCATGATAGAGGTTAAACCTGCATTTGTAGCAAAATGTGATCTTCAACAGTGATTTCCAGAAGTGTTTCTGAGCCCATGCAGCGATTTAAGTTACAAAGTCATGTCTGTTTTTAATTCAGTGTTGCCTGAAGGCCAGAAGATCACAGACATCCAATATTGATTTTCATCCTTGTCTAGTATGCACTTAAATTTCTTCAGATTCTTGGAACATCTTGATAATATTACATAGTGTGGATTATGAGATATTAAAAGTCTTTGGAATTTTACACAGGAGAATATCATTATGAAATATTTCACAATTTTTGAATATATCTTTCTGCAGATTCTAAATGATGGACAGGGGTTCACCAGTATGTTTTTTTGTTGAAATGATAAAATATATTTCATTAATGATAAAATGTCTCACTTTCAACATCTGACATGCGATGTTATATAAAATTGGGTTTATGAAATTTGCAAATAATTGCATTGTGTGTTTATTTATATTTACATTTATTCTACAGCATCACAACTTTCTTGGAAACTAGAGTTGGATTTATAGAGACTTGCGCCCACAGAGTTAAATACTTTAGAATGCCAAATAACAAGCAAAGGAACTCCAAAGACACCTGCAACACTCGCTTTATCACCTGTTAAGGAAGACTTCAGTAACGTGTCTTTGCAGCGAAATCTCCTGTTGATGTTTGTCTCTGACAGCACGGGATACTTAGCAGAGGATTCAAAATGCCATTTTCACAGCTTTTATTTCTTATGCATCTTTGGCATCCCACCAGCACTGTGACACCCAGATAGTGTGGCGCACAGAAAGATGCACATTTTAGACCAGTGCTCACCCATCACAAAAGTTCAAAACAGATAACGGAGTGCTTTGCCGAGTCCTGTATTTTCAGGACTATGCTGACATGTTTTGAGCCATGCTGAAGGAATAAATAAAACCGAAATGAAAACTGTGTGATAAATGTGTCACAGTGTTGGTTGTTTCACAAGCTGAAACTTTTACCCATGTTCCCACTAGATTTATCTCCCTACCACAAGGAAGGCCATTTCATTTTTTTTTACTAGGCTTCATCTTTCCTTTTTTTCCTTTTTTTTTTTTGCATATTTTGCCTGCATAAAGAAAAAAAACCCTCCAGAGTCACAATGAAATTTTCATGAGTGAGATGGGATGAAACCTGAAAAGCATTAAACTAGGAAATTTGAATGAATAAACATTTTCTATTATGCATAATGTTGAAAGCTGCTCCCCCCCAAAAAAGCATAATTCATGACATTATTTCATGTACACCACAAAAGAGAATAATCATCAACCCACCAAAGTTGTTGTCTTCTGCGAACATGCTTGTTAATTCTCCTTTAACTCACGGAAAATCTTTCTAAGTAGAAAAGATGCAAGTAATGCTATATTTAGGATGATGCAGAAGAACATCATTTTTATTTATTATGTTGGCAAATGAAAATGCTGATAACTTTTCCAGTCATGGGCTTTATGAAAACCACGGTAAAAACACAAACTGATGTCACAATGCACATGTGTTGCAGGGTGCACACGCCATCAAGAGCAAGGCCGCACAAACGCACTAGATTATTAATAGAGGTGCTGACAGGTGAAGTCCAAAAGCTCGATACATGAACTTAAACTGGCATAGAGATAAAGGGATGCTGATTCTTTAAAGTAACTAGGTGCTGGGACACCACAGTGTTTCAGTTGAACATTTTGATAAGATACAATTGTGTTTACCATTTCCTTACAAAGAGTTTGTTGTATGTTGACTCGGCAGAACATGTTTAAAAAGATGATTAAAAAATAGTTTTTACCCTTCTTTGTTACCAATAACATGCACTCACTGGCCACTTTATTGGTTACACCTGGTACACATCCAGGTATATTATTACACTTTATTAGGTATACCAGGTGTTGCCTATCTAATAAAGTGGATGGCGAGTGTACATTGGTGTATGTGTTATTGGTGTTACTGTTTATGCTAATAAGCCACAAGGAGCTAGAAATGTGCTGGTTTACAGAGAGCAGCCATGTTTAAGGGTCATTTAAAGTGGAGTTGCATCAAAGGGAGAGCATTAAATTTAGGCTAATGATCTACAGAGTACCTGTAGTAAAAGAAGAATGATAAGAAATAGTCTTTTTAAACAGTGTTTCATCTTTTTTTCTTACTTTACTTTTTGTATGTATGTTTTGTAAAGTATTACATTGAATAAACATCGCTTAAAGGAAGATAGACTACCTGCACATCAGAAAAACATCTCAACATCAAACTCCATTAATAAGTCATTTTTAATTACCTTAACTTTTTTTTTAAAGTTATCTGAATGGCTGCATTCCTCTGGGGTTGTCTCTTTAAATCCCCCGAAACTCAGCAAAATATAAAAAGAATCCATTCAGACTGGTGGATTGTGAAGTGGTAATAAACTTCCATTAAAATTATCTTTTTTGAAAGAGCAATAACTGTTGAGGGTTATGTCGCCATGGACACCAATTCTGAATTTTAATTACCCAGTTCATTTCAGACTAGTGACCACTTTTGTTAAAGTCCCAGGACACATTTAAAACTCAAGTACTGAATTTTCAAGAGCAATTTACAATTCTTTCTGCTTATGAACACAACTAAGCAGTCAATTTCTTTTAAAAGCTTTGGTTTTGAAAAACTATACAAACTATGGCAAAATGTGGGGACTGAAAGTGATCATGGAACTTTCAAATAGAGCCAGTCAGAGAAAAGAAAGTGAGAAATGTCTTTAAGGCAAATTTTAACAGTCATTTAGAAAAGTTATAGAAAACATTAACTGGTAGCAGACTGATGATGAAAGCATAGTAAAAAATTTTCCTGAGGTAAGTGTGGAGCATCAAGGTTCAAAAGGGGGACAACCTACTCAAGTGTGCTCATTGTCTCCTGTTTAAGTGGGGTCAAGAAAGACCACATTGAGTCATGAGCATGAGGGCTCACCAAAAAAAAAAAAAAAAATACCCATTCTGACCCAGTAAACCATGCAGCATCTCTTCAGCACAAAGACAAGCTTTATTCCCCCTACTTAAGGTGCTCTCCTCCTGAAACCTCTTCTGATGTGAAACTGCTTAAAGTTCAATGGGAAAGCTCATGTAAAATAGAGATCCCACTAAGAAAACCTGAACACCAACTATCACTCGGGATCTGATAGGGTATTTCAGTGCATAAGATACAAACACTTCTTAATAGCAAGTCCTTGTGTCAAAGGAAGACAAGAGTAAAAATGCTGAACAAATAACACTTAATTGAGGTCAGTGTGATTGAATGCTGCAAGACTAGGATGACTTTAACATAGGTTCCAGATGGCAGGCTGTTATTTCACTGTGCGCTGCTAATACTGCAGGATTCAATGCTGGTAACCTGAGTGTCCCCCGGGGCCCCGGTTTCTCCACCACACTGAAATCAGGGCTAAGCTCCCTTCGCTTGATTCTCTGCAGGTTTACTCAACTTTGAAAGGGGGAGTGTTTGGATATAGTAGTGGAGGATGGGTGTGTATATGTGTGGGAAGGTGGGGGCTGTGCACTGGAACAGAGCACGTTAACACCATCTCTGTGTTTAACAAGTTTGGAGACAAGAAGGGGTTTCCTTCAAATCCTCGTTGGATGGCGTTTCACACTTCTAGACAGCGGGGGAGAATCTCTGAGTTTCTGCTTGTGATTTTTTTTCTGTCCTATCTCAACGAAACTGACGGGAACATCCACATTTTTGTCATTTAAATGCCTGTGATAAATGCCAACACACCTCCTTGTCAATTCTTTGAAAAAAAAAAAGAAAGAAACACACAGACTTATGATATATCTTTGAGAATCTCTCTCCAGTCGTGCTGCTTTCTGTGTCGAGTTAAGTTCTGAGAGCGATGCCGTGTCCCGCGAATTCCCGGTACATTATTTCTGGGTCTCATCCAAGAAAAGGCTTGTTTTGTTTCTCCCACTTCTGCTATTTTCTTAAAAGTAAGCCAATCAGTCGAATTACCTTCTAACTTCCACTTGTAAGAGCAGCTTTTCAGCTACTTCCATGTAGACTAAGACCCTGTTCAGATCTTGCATTAAAGCGCCTTTTATAACATCTGAACACAAGCAGCCAAGCTCATGAAAAGTCTGAACACATTCCAAGGCGGATTCAGATCCTCAGGACACATCTGAAAGTTGTCTGGGACACATTCTATTTTTAGTCTGAACACAAAAGCATCCTGGGAAGGATTCAGGAACCACCTAACGCCAACTTCTATTGTAACTTTTTCAATTTTTCACACAATTGACCATAACAACATTCTTTGTTATTCAAATTATTCTATGTGTTTTATGCAATGATTTGTTTTATATATATCCTGTACCAAATAGCACTTTGAAAAAAAAAAACAGACAAAGAGAAAATATGCTAAAAGCCATAAAAGATAAAGTAATGGAACTCATTGATCTGGTTGATATATGTCACACATTTATTACATTTGAAAAACATTAGACATGACTTGAACAGTTATCTCATCCTCAAGGAGAAAAGTTTGAATACATGCAGTTATTTTAATTGTGTGATTTCAAACATCAGTGCTTTTAATTTTACTGAGATTACTTATTGAAAAGTCAGAATTACTTTTCAATAATTCCTTAACTTTTATGTTTCCAAGGTAAAAATATGGTTACAGAGAAAAGTATATTATTGGGGAGAAAGCTACAACCACATATCTGAAGCACTAGATTCATTTTTATTTAATTTTTAAGTTTTATTGTTATACAACTAATCCTGAAGGCAGTATCTATTTAAAGGAAGATCTAAGAAGTAGTTCTATTACAACCATTCCCTGAAAAAGCAGACAAGTTTCAATAACAGAAACAGTCAAGGTTATTGTATTAACCTATTTTTTCTTCACTTTTGTTTTGTTTCCTTTTTGTATATAAAAATGCATGTTGGTTAAAAATATATTCTCTTTTTTTTTCCAAAACAGCTTTCTCACTTGCTTTCTAGTGATTGAAAACTGACGTGGATATTGATCGTTTGCACCCAGAACGCAAGTCATCAAGCTGATTTTAGCAAATAAAAATAAATCAGCAAGGATTTAAGAGCTTGTCAGTTGACAAAAATAAATAATTCATGCTATGGGCGCAGCTCTGTGCTAAAGAACAGCAGTTTATTTTTCTATGGTTTCCCTCTTGCTCTGCACAACAGCAGGCTCCACTGCTATGATTTCAGTCTCATATGCTCCCTCCGTGTTTCTGTTTGTGTGTGCATTCAAAAGCATTTTGGCACATTAAGAGCCGCATATACACTTTAAAAGTGGCTGCAGTGAAATAATGGAGGCTTTGAAAGAAAATACAGGTAACTAATGGCCTCAGTCGTACCAGCATGATTACAGTCTCCACAGAATATCCATTCAGTGCTGAATGACAGTTCTTTTTCTCTTTACATTCTCCTTTGTCACACCTTTGTTCACCTAGCACATTTTATTAGAACATATTTCTGCAGAACAGTCTTAAAAACAGCCCCTATATAGTATCATGAACAACACATCACGATGAGTTACCAGGTTTTAGGAAGATATAGGAAGAGTATGGGACATTTTATGGCTTATAGATGATGGGGGTTACTGCAGCTTAAAGGGAAAAAAAAACGGAAAAAAATCAACACCTCTGCTTTTCCGAGCAAAGGATTTTTCCTTTTTTTTTGCAAGTTTAGCCATGTCATTTTGGTGACAATAAAGACATGAAAGCATCTGTAAAGCAGTGTATGGAAGGCCACGGCTTATCAAAAAGGTAATCTCTTAGATTTACCAAAGAAAATGGGTGCAAATTATTACTGTATCAGCTGGCAATAGGGTATTTAAAACTAACTGATGAAGTAAAGCGGCTTCTGATATCTTAAAGAAAAAAACTATATTCAAAAACAGATAATGTCATCATGGAAATGATGTTGCGCTGTTTCATAATAATAAAATTATTGGTCTGCATCAAGCAAACAAAGCAATCAAGAACGCTATCTATCACTAATATAATGGGGTTAAAGGCTGTTCAAGGAGTTTTTAAAACCTGGAAAGACGATGGTGAACTGTCATCTTTGGTGAACTAACATAGTTGGGGGAAAACAAAGTTTCACTGGTCATGATCAAATATCACTTTAACATAAATTAAAAAAAAACAAACAAAGAATGGAAATCAAGATAATGTTTAACAATGAAAGTGGGAGCATCTCCCTACATACCAATAACTCAAGGTATGGAACGTAAAAAGCTTTGTATTTTTAAAGCAGACATTTGAAAAAAAAAATTGTGTTTGAAACAAATTTTTGGGCATCTGAAGAGATTGCCAAGTAAGAAAATATTCCATTCAGTGAGATTTTGGGATTTTTCGAGGATACTGTGATATCACAGACTGTGATCTGAGTAGAAATATTTAGTCTCATAATCTCCATTCAAGTTCACATCATGCTGTGAAAGCCTCAATGTTGATGTTAAAAGAGACATGGCCCGCAGAAGAGGGAGTTGGTGTAGAACAGAATTGCTGTTAGACTCATCATCCTTTGGAACTAACATCGGTGAGGGAAGTTACGTCCTGGAATTGTTTCAATTGGTCAGGTCTAGTTTCAGCTCAAATCAATTAGGTCAGCTGACTACTAAAATATTCTAAAAGTATTTTTTTATTTCTGTGATGGCACAGGTATCTTTATTCCAAGATAACAATACCATGAATCATCAGGTTCAATTTACGAAAGTGTGGCACAGACACATAACTTTCATTCATGGATCAGCCAACACAGGGTCCAAATTATTGAGAATCTTTGCGATATGGTAAAGAAGACTTTGCACATTAATCTGACTCTCCTGTGATCAGTACAAGATATTGGTTAAAAAAAAAAAAATTGATAAACAATCCGGCAGAAAAAAATGTGATATTGCAATGATGCCACCACGCATATTGCAATATAATTAAATTAAAGTTGAAGATGATCAACTAGAATTATTTCACATTCATGCTCTTTTGATCATGTGCATATTGTCATTAACAATTACAATCACTAACAATTAATATTATTTTACAGATGGAGCTTGAGAGTACCTACTTGAAGTATATTCACCACACTACTGGTTGCTCCATGCAGAATGATAAAGTTTAATGATTACTTTTTATTACTGCACAATTGACACGCTGGAAACTAAAAAAGGAAAAACTGCAAAGGAGAATGCAAATTTCCCGTCTTAAAAAGAGACAAAAAAGCAGGAAGCATTTCCACAATAGTCATTTTACACAACCCTGCATCGAACAAAGAAAAGATGAGCGATGGAGACACGAGGCAGTGTGTGTGGGTGGCACAGTGGGCAATAGGGAGAGACAGAGATGAACATCCACTTCTGTTTCTCCTGATTTTTTTTCCCTGCTAAACTCAAAATGTGTACAAAATGTGAAAACAAATTAGACAGTTTACTTCCTTGACCTTAAAATGATCCTAAAGAAGCAGTCTCTTCACAGTAATAGCACAGACTGCTGGCACTTTTGTTTGCGCTTTAAATCAGCCCTTAACAGGAATGTTTTTGCAACAGGCAATTCTGCTCTTTCAAAATAAAGTTACAACAACGCGAGACCATGAGGCTTTGTCATGCAGTTTCTGTCTTATTATTCCAGACCATATGCACAACTGCCATCAGTCTGCAAAGCATAAAACCAAAAATGTAAGACAGCCCGAGAGCAAACAAAGGCTTAAACCGCACTAATCAATTTTAGTTACATAAACATTAATAAGCGACATCAATAAACTGCACTCACCTCTCTCTCTCAAAATTTCTGGGTGTGCCAGAGCAAAAGGAGTTTGAGGGTTCCTCTACTCTGCAGTTTTGCAGAGTCTCTTTATGATTGCATGTCCTTTTACATAAAAAGGTACCTTTTATGCAGCTTTAAAGCAGGTAATTCGAACTGGAAAAGGCAGCAAAAGCACTGGAGAGAGTCAGGGACTCCCAGCGCACTGAGCAGCTCTGTTGATCTGCAGTGTTAATGCATGTGTGCTGCACCGGCAACACCATTACTTATTGAACTGTGCACGTGTACTACATATCAAAACTACAGCAAAACAGAGGAGCCTGTACGCTGGATATCTGAAAATGCAAGCTGGTTGTAAAATTAAAAGCATGCTCTGTGATCCAGACAATGCATCGCAGTTTTGTGCAAAGGTCACATGCTTATGCATAGGACCATCATTTTCTTTACTCAGTAACTTTCCTCTGCTGCAGAGCTCAGCTTATTTTTCTTTTCAGCCCAAATGTTAATTAATTATCGCTGGAATGCAGTCCAAACGCTAATAACAGGAAGAGGACAATTTAACCATTTTCAACACCACTTATTGTGACTTGCTTCTCTTACTGAGAGAAATATTGCATCCCAGAAATTACACTCAAAAAAACAGTTGTTTTTTTTTTGTTTTTTTTTTATGGTTTCAACAGTTTCGCTCTTCCCTCGACATGCTAAAATCCCAGGAAGGGAAGAAGCCTGCTGATCACTTCGAATGACTATTTCTGAACAAATATCCAAAGTTTTGACAACAGACTGAGTAGCAAATTCAAGCAAAGAAAGAGTAATTATAAAACAACGGCCATGTTCTGTATTTGGGATCCACGATCCGTATTTGAACTTCTTGGAAATTCTGCACACATAAAGTCTACTTGATCTGATGTGGAGTGTACACATGCACGTCACTGGGAAATGCATGTGCTAGAAAAGGTCAAGTTACGCAACTAAAAAAAAATTATTATTTAAACTGGGCCTTAACAAACCACAACCAAGTTTCAGACATTTTCACACATTTCAACCCTAGGATTATTTTTTTTACACTCCAAAGATTTAATTGTAGTCCCTTTATTTTGTTTTAACCACTAACTATTTACTCAATAGACATCCTTCCAACAAACTATTTATTTAAAGACTGATCTTCTGCCAAATAGACAATATAACTTAAGAAAAGTGTTTTGCTAAGTAGGACTGCAACGAAAAATCAACATAGTCAACAAAAATTGATCTGCCAATAAAAAAAGTATCTGCCAATAAATTTATTAATCGATTATTAGATGGTTACCTCATCACACGTATGTTTTATGCTGTGGATTGGAATTTAACACTTTTTAAGGAATAATTGCATTTATGTTTATTTTAATGACACCAGTCGATCGACAGCTTTAAAAAGAAAAAAGGTAGATATATGTGTTTGTTTCAGGTGATTGAGGCGACATCTAACACGCTCTTTCTAGTAGGAGTATCTCATCTGTGAGCACACATTTGTGTTTTCGTGCGCGATCTAGAGATTTTACCCTAATGTCTACTGTATTATATCATTCATCATTGTTTGCAATCACTCGTTTCCTACTGTCAGAAACCATTTAAATTTATGATTTCAACCATTTAGGAGTAACAGCAGTGAGAAAGTAATGTTACAAATGTGTGAGCATAGACTGTAAATACATGAATGACGTGCTGGTGAATCTTGCCTGTGAAGGTCTTTGGTCATACCTGAGAAGTTCTAGCAGCATCATAAAGACTCGTATACATGCACAAAGCTCTATTTCTCTCCTCTACAGTCTTCTTTTAGTTTTAGCTCTCCCCTTCAGGGGTCACCACAGAAAATCCATCTATCCATCTTCTTCCATTTATCGAGTCGCAGGGACAGTAGCCTAAGCAGGGAGACCCAGACTTCCCTCTCCCCAGCCCCTTGGTCCAGCTCATCTGGGGGGATCCCGAGGCACTCACAAGCCAGCCAAGAGACATGGACCCTCCAACATGTCCCAGGTCTTCACCAGGGTCTCCTCCCTGTGGGACATGCCTGGAAAACCTCACCAGGGAGGTATCCTCACCAGGTGCATCAAGCCACCTCATCTGGTTCCACTCGGTGCGGAGGAGCAGCGGCTCTACTCTGAGCCCCTCCCAGATGACCGTGCTTCTCACCCTATCTCTAAAGGAGAGTCCGGACACCCTAAGGAGAAAACTCATTTTCACTGCTTTTATCCACGATCTACTTCTTTCTGTCACTACCCACAGCTTGTGACCATAGGTGAAGGTAGGAACGTAGACTAACTAGTAAATCGAGAGCTTTGCATCAGCTCCTTCTTCACCACGACAGACAGATACAGAGTCCGCATCACTGTGGATGCTGCACCAATCCGCCTATCAATCTCCCGCTCCATCCTTCCCTCACTCGTGAGCAAGACCCCGAGATATTTGAACTCCTCCACTTGGGGCAGTAACTGATCCCCGACCCGGAGAGAACACTCCACCTTTTTTCTGACTGAGGACCATGGTCTCAGATTCAGAGGTGCTGATTCTCATCCTAACCGCTTCACATCCAGCTGCAAACCGCTTCAGTGAGAGTTGAAGGTCCTGGCCCGATGAAGCCAACAGAACCACATCATCTGCAAAAAGCAGAGACCCGATTCTGACCCCGAACGTTGGCTGTACGTCGACCGCAGAAAATCCTCCGCCTCCATCTAACTCTGCATCCTCTTCTCTCGACAAGAGAAGGAATATTCACACATGCTCTAAAATGTATATTTTAAAATTATAAATAATGCACATTTGATTTCACAATGCTACTGTGTTTTTTCCAGTAACATATTAAGGGTGTTGATGTTACCATATTGACAAAGCTACCTGGAGAATAACATCCCTTTTGAAGCAAAGGCTTATATATAAATAAATAGTGCACCAGCTCTCTGAGTATTTACGTGCATTCACAAGACAATGGATACCCATAAACACAAAAACTATTCAAGACCCAAACTCCTGTTTAAATTGCCTTGTGTACAACCTTTCAGGCCTGTCTTGCTCAAGCTGTTAAAACATAAATTGGACATAAACATTTCAGAAGCTACCCATTTCCTGTTACTCTCATTCTCTCTCTTCATCACTTACTTTTATTCTGTTCGACAGCAGCACACATCCCAATAAACAAAAGCATCAAGATTCAGAGTTGCAGTACAAAGTCTTTTTGTTTTGAACAGCCGATTACATTTTTAAATATGACACTTTGAACAGACCTTATCATTTTTGTTACACAAGGGATTAAATTGACAGGGGAAGTAAAAATAAACTTCAATTAAAAGACACGATTGCATAATAACAGTTTGGTTTGAAAGTACAGCAAAAAAAAAAATCAGTTTTATCAATAGTGATTTTATATTTTAGCTTTGTGACACACAAGAATCAAAAAACAGCAAAAGAAATCTAACACATTTTGAGAAAAATGCAAGTGTGTCACTTTCGACTGCTCAGCTCTGCCATTTGCGATCACTCTGCATACATGAATGACCCACATCAATACTTGACAGGTCAAGTCTGAAACACAGATGAATCCATGCAACTGTAATGCTTTTCTTAAACGCTGGCACAAAAGTGCAAGACACAGTCACACACTATCTTGTGTTTGCACTGCATGGGGTGACCACACAGATGGACAATGTTATGCCCATTGTTTGGCATCCTGAAGGACTTTGAGGATGTCATGGAGCATGCATCTGCACATGTTTGGCTGCTAAATGTGGGTTCAAATAGACCATGATATTAGGTTTTGACTTGAGGGCCAGAAGCAACGTCATCATCTGATCTACCACAATTCAATCCTGTCTGAGCTGCCATGTATTGGCCTTCAAAATAAAAGCAACTGGAAAACTTTGTTGAAGTTAAGCCAAACTGAAATTTTATGACATTATTAAAGTAAGCAGTCGCCAGCCTTTTTTGTGGAAGCCTGCAAGCACTGCATTGTGGTTGCTCCACGCCTGTAATAATCCAGGAGCCCAGCTTTATGAATATCCGTCATTAGTGGAGCCACAAGAACTTTAAGAAGGAAAGTTTTGTGCACTATGGCATCCTAGTTAATGAGACCACAGTTGCACTTATTAGCAGCTTGGTTTATGACCTGAGCACAGGCCATGCTTATATTCTGCAAGACTTCAGTTGAAATAATATGCAACAAAGCATCTGCATATCGACAAACTGGAAGGAGCATATCTAAGGATGGAGCACATGTTGCTACAACAGACATCCATTCCTTTGCTTTCACTTTAAATGCCAGTGCTTGTGTACAGAAATGGGTCACTGGGAATTGTGTAAGGTATGTATTCATGTATAGTAAATTTGAAGTCATTTGTCGAGACAGATGTTCTAGACAAATATTCCCTGAGCTCTTAAATATCACATCTCGGCCTGCTGTTTACTCGGCTATATGAGTCATTTGGCTTTGCCATCATCCTCAAAAAGGGTTCAAAACATCTGGGCAGTCTGAATTTATTGTTGAAATTTACAGTTCTGGCCTACTGATTGCTTTTAAATTGTACTGCAGTAAAATAAATGCCTTCACGACAATTACCTTCATCAAGAAAGACCTCATGGCCAGCAAACTAGTTATAAATCCAAGGCATTTTTAACATGAACTTTTTAAAATGTAAATGATAAAATAAGGCTATTTAAAACCCTTTGTGATTTTTGAACAGCAGTAAAAACCAATCCACACTGCCTTCATGTGCACCATTTTTTTGTTCTTATCTGTTTCCTTTGAACTGAAAATTGTGCCAACCTGATCTCAGGCCATAGGGATTACAGGAAAAAAAACTTCTAAAACTAAGTTTTTTTTCTTTAAACTAATTAATACCCTCATCTTGAATCTTAAATAAACTGCTCAACATCAAAGAGGCTCAATTTTTTTCAAAAAGGAATTATCTCCTTACAAGTGAGAAATGCCATTTATAAAAATACTTTAGATTTCTTAAAAAAAAAAACAACACTGCTTTATAGCTGTCATATTGAAGTTAATCTTTAAATGCAACTTTAGAAAGAGCAACAGAATCTTGTCTCTATGCAATTCTTGATGGCACTGGTTGGAGAACACCAAACAGGGCCTTTATGACAAAGTTATTTCATGACATGGGTAAATAAAAAGAATTTGTATGACAGTTTGGTTTGAGTAAGTTTAAGTTGAATTTCATCTCTAGTGTTTGGTGGACATAGGAGAGTGAAACAGTACTTTGATCTTGAAAAAAAGACGGGTTGTGTCTAAAATCAGATGAACTTGCAGTACACAACAAGTTGGAGGGCAAACGTTTTGAAGAGACCGTCCACTGGGTGAACAAATCCAAGAGTCCTCTTAAAAATTAGATGTGCCCCATTCACTTTCTACACCCACTTCACTCCATCACAGTGTGGCACAAAGACAAACAACCATGCACACTCACTCACTCCTACAGTCAAATTAGCACCACAAATCAACATAACATGCATGATTTTTGGACTGTGGGAGGAAGCCAAAGTAGCTAGAGAAAACCCACGCAGGTATGGGGTGAACATTCAAGCTCCAAACTAGGATTAAAACCTGGAACGTTGTTGTTGTGAGGGGATGTAGACACACCAACTCACTGTCAATCAGAAAAGTCATTTAAATGTCATTTTATTATATCAGTGGTTTAACATATTGTGTGTAGTGAATGAATTCACGAATTGAAATGTTTGTTTGCTTTTTGCAAGTTTCTGGTCAGCAGTTCAACAAATCTTCCTCGCTTGGCAAGAGTATTGTTGAGGATAAGAGAAACTTCAACGCCGACTCTGAAGCCAGTTTGGATGACTGGCTCACATATTTTGGGGAGTCAGTCTAACCCTAACTGCTCTGTGTGGTTGGAGAGGCTTTCGTACATGGTGAAAACAGACATGCACACGGGGAAAGCAAGAGAACTGAGAAATCAGTGCAAATGTCAGAAAAAGCGCAGTCTCTCTCTCTCTGGTTTCTCGGGCAGCATGGACGAGCCGGCAGGAATTACCTCAATCATTCGCTCATTGTTTGGACGAGCAGTTCCATTAAAGCTGGAGCAACTCATCAACCTAATCGATTACAACAAGAGTGCGTCACAAAGATGGCTGGACCCGATCAAATCGGCCTCACGATCATCTTAGCAATGTGATGGCAAATTACACCCACAGAGTTGGACAAGTACTTGAAGCAAAAGCTTACTGATGAAAAAGCGATAGCAAGACAGAAGGGCTTTGTTTACTTTTTGTCTCTGCCCAGGCGTGAATTATCACCACCTCAGCCACATTTTGTTCATACCACAGATGTTCTGATGTTCAGCTGTTTGAAATTACTGACAAACTGCATCAACACTATTAATAAAATGGGGAATTGAAAATATTTTAGTTACTTTCCTGAACACAAACTGATGCAAAAAAAACAGTCCCCTTTAATGTTCTTAACCGTAAGAAAAATAGTGGTCCGATTTTAATTCAAAAGAGTAAAAAACTTGTTACACAATGGAAATGTCTAGATAAAAATATTCATTACTAAAACAGCCAGTTATACGTTACATTTTGACCAGACAGCAGTTCAAAGTGGTTCACAGCAACCATCATGAGCTGAAAACTTTATGATGCCAACAACTGTAATTCTTTGAATGGTCACTTGAGGCTCAATTCATAATCTATTTAAAAAACGCCAACTACAAAACTCCATCCGTTGTGATTTTTTTTCTTCATTTAACAAAGCCATTGAAACCATTTAAAGATTTAAAGATTTACATGATGATGGGCGTGGCTACGTTTCGTGTCATCTAAGTGCTGTGGCCTGTATAGCTATAATAAATGTTCATGACGTGATGGAGCTCTCAGTTATATCCATTCCTTTCATGACACTTCTAATTGCAAAAAGCCTAATGGCCACTTGAGAATAATAGCTTAAACTAACACACATCTCTGGTCTGTAAAAGAAAAGTGAACTCCACAAAGAAAAAAGAAGAACATGCTAATTGCAGAATGAGATGCCGCATGTGTTTCTTCACTCCCTTGACAGACTTGGAAACCAAACAACTTTACCAAATGTTGACACAGTAACTATTGCTTATAATTGGTCATTTTATTCTTTTCATCACAGTTTTTAAATTTGTTGTTCTTAGTGCCTAAACTGCTAATGTCTGTACTCTGCAACTGCAAGAAAGAATTATAAATGAAGTCCTTTTGATCATTTATGCAGAGCATGGGCTCGATAATATGGTCTCCAATCGATTTTATGGCCAGTTGAACATTTTAACTCGACTACAATTGGTGACTGATTCTTTTAGTTTTGTTTTATGCTCATAATTTGAAAATTTGTGGAAGAAAGCTTACACAGACCAGCTACTCATAGTGATTTCATGAATATTTTAAACATTTGAAACCTAAGCACACATTGCTTGAAGTGAAAACATCTTATGAAAAAGTTTTAGTTTTAATGTGAAAAAATGGTTAGCAAGCTAAAAAAAAGGAGTAAATACCTTCCAACAATTCTCTTCATATTCTGATAGCACTGATCATATTCAGTAATGTGATTGAAACAGACTTCTGTTTGTTCAGCCTTGTCTTCAGAAAAGCCAAAAAATGTATCCAAACCCCAGACACTGCATTTTTTTTGTCTGGTAAAAGCTGTTGGAGTTGCTCAATTGTCTCTGTGTTTGAGTTTTCCACCCATGCTACTTCCATGTCTGTATGAGGCAAAGTCATGTGACTACACATCCAGTAGTATGTTTTTAAGGGTACAGTACATAAACACATTCACACCATGGGGTAAAGTAATAACAGAATTAAAGAAAAAAAAATGAACTAACTGACATGGTCAATACGACATCGGTCAGAGGTTCTGAAAGTCAATTTCGATTCAATGAGATTAATTTCCCAGCCCTAGCAGAGTATTACTGTAGTAATGCCTGTGTTACTGTCCAAGCGTTGTTGCGGGCGACGGGTGAATCTTGGCAGAAAAATGTGCTTCGACAGCCAGAACCTTCTATTCTTGTCTGCTTTGTTGGTGTCATTTGTTTTTCCGTTTGTATAAGCAGCCACGTGGATAAACAGGCCAATGAGAGATTTAAGCACAATGACACTTTAGTGAAAGTAGGTCAGACGCAAGGTTACCTGTCAGATTAACAAAGCGTGCTTTTCAAACAAAAGAGGCGATTGCAGTGTAAAATTAAGTTTGCTTGCGACGTTGTAGAGAATGGCTAATTCTGTCTGTGGGCGTTAATCCCGCTAAATGTCATTCAACGATTTCTCAGCTTCTTCTAATAGTTCATGTAAATGTATGTTTACTGAAAAATAAATAAAACATGAACCTAGTGGCTGGTATTGTTTACTATGTCAGAGTTTTGTAAGGAAGAGGTCAATTGGCCCGGCTTCCGCTTTCAGAATTGGCATTTCGGTTTTAAAAAATGTGTCCTGTCACCAAATGTCATCTCGCCACTTCTATGTTATCTCATCACTCTTTTCACCACTTGTCACACCAAAGCGTCATCTCTGGCACGAGCGAACCGTTAACTTCCTTCCAGGCAGGCGAGTGGGCTTTATTAATATTTATAGAATAACAGCTTAAGGCCATCCCCCTTGAGAGCTATCACTCCACTTTGCTGCCTAACACGTATGAAATATATTGACAACTCCCTTTCAGAGCCCCTCATCCTCTGAAAACTTCCACATGCAAGGTTAAAAAAATATATATCCAGTTTTTTGAAGGAACACAAAAAAGACTTACAGTCCCATTTGATTTAATAACGTGCACAACTGGGAGGCTAAAATTCAATTTTTAAAATACTTGAAAGGGAAATTTAAGGAGACTGGGACTGAAATTTCTTGTTATTGAATTTAAAAGAAAAAGAGGCACAGTCGTAATGTTGTGTCATGGGATGTCACCGTGATGTGCGGCTGAATGCACAAGCAGGCACTGCTGACAGCTCTCGGGTGACTCAGAGTAATGCCAGCCAGATTCAACCAGCTGTTGGCCAACTTTTGCACAGGACCCTCGCGGTACGGGGAAGAACCTCTCCAAACAGCTCATTTCGCTTTAGATTTCAGCAGCTGTCAAGCTGACCCTTGACATGCAGTGACAAACACATGGACGTAATCAAAGGGGATAGTTTCCTTTCTGTAACACTATCTTGATTGGATGGATTAGCAAGACCCACATAAAGACGCTGTCATGATAATCTCATCGCTCTTTTGTCTAGATAAACATTTCCAGACTACACTGTCTCATCGAGTTGTGATTACAGTGGCATGTTTATCCACAGCACAAAGAGGTGAACTTTTTTTTTTGCTTTATAGTTATAAAAAGTAATATAATATATGGCAAAACTCTTCAAGTATTCCTTCAAAGCAATCTTTCCAAACTCATCCTTAATGCCAGTTCTTTGAATGCCTATATGAAATGTGGTAGTAGCTGGAAATGAAAGCGAGTGTTGCTCTGTTTCATAAGCTGCTTTAACATACTTTCCCAATCAAAACCAGATGACACTAAAAAAATAAAAAAAAAATCCTGAGACACAGTGAGACAGAAGAGGAAAACGGGAGAAATTACCTACCACCCTCGGAAAAAATGGAAAACTATCCTTTAATCATTGCTAAGTAGTTCGAGATATTTAATAGCTGAAAAAGTTTTGTTGCTTAGCAACTTGTGTAATTTAGAAGACAAAGTTCAAAGAGAACTGACAGAAAGCTGGTGTCAACACTAAAGAAAATAAAACTTAAATGTGAAATGTTTTAATTACTATAAAAAAGAAACTTAATCAGTGAGGAGTACGATAAGCTCCTTGTCCTGCGTCGTCTCTTTCATCCAGTCCTAATTCGCATCCTCCAAAAATGCCTCTATCATAGCAATCCCAGCTTTAACTCAGAGCTACGAATTAGCTTCAGATCAGAAGAGAATTCGGCACTGTGAAGTTAAATCTTCATAGTGCTCCACTGTAACACCATGAAGTCAAATTTCAGCGAGCCTTCCTTCAGTCATGTATAAATAAACAACTCAGGAACAATTTCATGGTGCCTGCTTTGACCCTCTGAAATCATCCTTCTCTAGACAACAACTGTTTCATTTTTAAACTAAAATATGTGCTTTATAACTGTAAAAACCTGCATATTGTTTGTGTTTTTATGTACTTATGAACAAACAGTTTTACTTGACTGGATTAAGACAAAATCTGTGAGGACATGGATCACATGTGCTGCACTACGACTTCATCGCTCCGCACTGATTGAATATCAGCCAAGGGACTGCATCCAGATAGTTCTTCCGTGAAATGGAATATCCTGTAATAACATTGGTACATGTCTTTGCCGTATTTTTTCAGACCTGCGGCCTCCTTTTGCTTCTTCAGCAATACCATGTTAATGTGCAGGGCTGTATAAGTAGAAACAGCAGTGTTGAAAACAAAAACATTATGGCAGTTTATGAGACCCACCACTCACTGCTGTGACGGGGAAAATGCCACATTCGGGGCTGCACATGAGCACCGCTGAAGCAGCTACATTAGGTCCCAGTCAGATCCTGGTGGTGTGGTGGCCTTTCAGTTCCACGCATCACACAGCCACATTGACTGCTCAACGCGCACGCTGCTTTTTCAGCTGTAAATCACTAGGGTTTAATTACCTGCAAATTGACTGCTGTTTCACTATCTTGCATAAGATTTTCCTGGTCATGACGAAACGCCACTTGGGAGGCTTTTCTAATGGGACGACTAGAAGATGCAGAAAATATAAGATGCCACTTTGTTAGTGTGTTTGCTGCAAGGAATGTGACGGCCGTCGGCTAACTCTCCCTCACAACCTTACTTTTAAACACTGCAAGGACATCTTATTAATACTGTCACTTTTTACACGTTCAACATAAGCAAAGAACCATCGTCCAACTTCTAGCTTTCTCGTCCACTGTACATACCCGCAGCAGGACAAAGTATATTCACACACAACATTGCGAGAGCAGCAATTTGCTGCAGTGCATTTAACTCGAGTGGTGTAAAACACATTGACCCGACAGCTGGGCAGTGTCAGTCTGCGAGCAGTATTTTGGAGCAGTTTGAAATGGTCGGCCTCAATTTCTCTCCATCAGTGTAGAGTTTCTTAGTGCATGATGGGCAATCAAACATAGAGGTTGCTCTATTAGAGCAAACTGTTTGATGATGCTTGCTTTGACATTTACCTCTTAAAGCCTTTGAAGGTGTCCAGCTTTCTTAGCTTGATTCATTTCCATTCTATTTTCTCATTTGACAACCACTGTAGTTGTTTATTTGAAGGAAACATACTAAGCCCCAGAAGTACATCAGCGGTCATAACGGGGGTGTTATATCCATCTAGCCTTATTAACTTTTCATTTAGGTCTTTGTAATTCGTAGGAGCTCTAAGCCAGTCGGATCTACCTCATGTGGCACTGTTTGATGCACAGACACAACTCAGTGTGAGGCAACAGAAATGAGGCGCGTACTTCCTACATGTGATATAGACCAAGACAGAAAGATAACGCCACAGCACCATCAACCTCACACAGTTTCCATTAAAAGAAACTAAAACACTGCATGTTTTCAGACAAATATCTACTGATGTTACACTTAACGTCTTCTGATGATTATTTGGTGAGAAAAATGAATCTTCTCAAGACTAACAAAAGAAAGCACAGATCAAAAACTTGACATACATATATTAAAATCATTTTTGCCATTGTTAAACACCTCCCCTCCAGTCAATTTGCAAATAGTTTTCATGGCTTAACGAAAACAAGAACTATATGGTCCAACAAATTCTCTAGTGAAACCCTTTTTGCTTTATGCTGAAGTGAGAAACAGACACCTTTGACTAGATGGTCAAATGAAAAACAAGCAGGACTTCCATGATGAAAATGATACATCCTCATCCATGTTCAGGAAACACTCCTTCTAGTGCTAGGAGTTTAATCATCTAGCAGGATAAGCCTCAAGAGCAGTACTTGCACTAAGTGCACTTCTGCAATGGTCGTATTATTTGGATACGAACAACCAAACAAGGAAACCATCACGTCTAATGACCCTACCGAGAGTGCTGTTCCTCCCATTACCTTTCCAGAGCCGTGTTTAAAAATAGAGAGAATGTCAGATGAAATTATCCTCATACTTGTTTTGCATGCAAATCTCCTCCACTGTAAGAAAAAGAGCACAAAATAATGAATCAAACATATATGCTTACCAGCAACAGCGCTCTGTGTTCCAACATTTGTAACTTAGTTGAAACCAGCTTCCTATATTTCAAATATGGAGTTTTTTTTTTTTTAAGGTTGGAAGAACTGACTGATTTAAGTCTGGGACCATCTCAAATTTGCAAAGAAAAGTCCTTGTTAGAGCATCCACAGCTGCACAAACTAATTTTTGGACAACAAGTTACTCTCTGTTTCAATTTTGAGATCTTATACACTAACAATTACATATAGAAGGATAAAAATTGTTATTGCAACAGATTAAGCTTACGCAAAACTGGAACAAATGCGATTGGCTCGCTTGCCGGCATCATATTTCCTTCTGTGTATTTCCTGCTACTAACACTACTTCGTAGTTTTCAAGCTGGATAAAACGATAGATTACTGTAAACTCAGTAATAGTTAATGTTGCTTAATGTCTAACAGCGCTGCAAGTTGAAGCGCTGCTGCGCTTCATCTCACACCACCACCTAGCGCTTGGTGGTGTGAATACAAAGCATGACACAAAAAATTACACGCTATACTTACAAGCATAAATCAAGTCTTAGAAATGACCTTTGACAACAGAGATACCATACCAAGAGTATTTGTTGTTTGAAATATAGTTATGGACATGTCATAGTTTGAAGCATACCAACAAGTAGTTAGTGGAAAGAGAGCAACAAAGAATAAGTTTCATTTTTTTTACCAGCTTATGTTTTTCTTATTAAAAAATACAAATTCAAACATTTGGGAAATATAATACCTTTAAATCCCACTAATAAAGTCAGATCAGGGTATGTGGTATATAATTATGTTAGTATAGTACCTATACTGCTCTATTGTCTTTCACTGACTGTTATTTTTTTTATTGTAACTAATACACATATTACTCTGTAAAATGTGCAGGTTTGATGCATAAATAGTGACCAGAGTGGCACTCTTACTTAAAATAAGATCCACCACCTTCAGCACAAGGGTTCTACTTTACTATCTAAATCGGTACCAGTGCAGGAGATGGAAGGATGGCAAATATGAAAAAAAAAAAACAAAATGCTAACACTAAGTTGTTGCACCAAGCTGACAAAAACATATCAAAGGAAGATATGTCAGGATAACAAGTACCACACCTGCAAATTATCATTTGTTTCAACACCAGTGACAGTGATCTTAAAAATTGCTACATGCATACTTTTCAGAGCTGAACACAAAGAAGAGCCTGTTGCTGTGTGCCCAGTAAGAGAAATACTATCCTGTGTCTGGGGGCTCAAGTGCATAATTTCAACCTCAATCACACTCATAATACACTCTGAGTGATTCAGACTTGTGAGACAGAGCCCCAAATAAGTATAAGATTCCAATATTTTGAGAAATGGTGCCTTAAACTGAAAAATACGGGAAAAGCGTTTTATCCCTCGTCTAAATCGTGGGCTTTTTGAGGGTTTCAGCACACCTTGTAAGATAAAATGTGGGATTTGTTCACATTTTCCTGAAGTATAAAAGAAAACTGTGATTGAATACTATTTATTAATAGCAATTTTAAACTTGATCTGATCTCTGTTTTTTTTCCAGCTTCCCAAAACAAAAAAATTAAAATACTTTTTTTTTCCACTCATGCAGCTTTCAGAAGGCACAGAAAAACACTCCCTCAAAAGAAAAGGCCATCAGATGTAACCAAACTGACAAAAACGGCTGTGCAGCAATCAGTTGGTCACTTGGCAACACCACATGCTTCTCATTTCTGCAGTGTCCTCTGCCCGCGATAAGTCTCTGGCTGTCCTGTCAACATTCTTAAAAAATGAGGTGTTTGTGTGCATGAGCATGTGCATGAGAGAGGGAGAAAGGGGGCACTCCCTCGCTTTCATGTCCAGTAGAGTGTTGTAAATGTGACAACTACACATTAATTCTGTGTAATATAAATCACTGCGGCTTCAACTGAACATAATGCTTCAGGCTGGAAAATGAAGGTCTGCTTTTGATGCCTTCAGTGTGCTGTGAAAGCAGGTACATAGTTGTGTATATATATATCACTTGAAAATATCAAATCTAGCATTTGACTGGAATGCAGGTCCATTTAATTTTAAGGTTTTCTGTTGTGCAAAGCTAGTGAGAGCTCTTATCCCTTTTATTGCCAATCTCTTCCCATTGATCAGGCAGAACATACTCTTTATCATCCGCTGTATACATTCCCTCCTCGTACTCAGCCACTACCTCCCCTGATAACCGTAAAGTTCTCACAACAATTATTACATCAAATACACAGTATCCCCTGAGAAACTCCAGGGGGAAAGAAGCATTTCATTGTTTCCTCCCAGTCATCCTTCTGCGCTCGTACAGTCTTAACATTATTTCAAACACAACAATTGTTTATGGAATATAACAAGGTCCTCTTTCAGCATCTTGTTTCAATAGGAGAACAAACGTGCATTCATTTTGCGACGAAACAACAGCTAAGGTGAAAAGATGAGCAACAGATTTTTCATTTGAGACTACAAAGGGTGGGCTGTGTCCCCCCAGCCCACCCTTATCATGCAGAGAACTAGTGCTGAGGCGGCTTCTCAGAGCTCATCAGCACGACAAAGACAAGCGGGAGAATGCAGCCTTGTTCTACAAAGGTTAACCTCAAGGGGACCTAACAACTTCAGACCTCTCATTTGATGCTTCCACCAAATACCGGCCATAGAGGATAGAGGGCCCCTGGAATCCCCTGGATTTAACCTCTAATATCTGAGGTCATGCACCCCACTATGGCCAACGGTGGCACTTGGGAGTCCAACACTCCGCCCCATGCTCACAGAGCAGTATCTTAATCGTCTGGATGTCTGCAATACACCCTGGGAAAGACTACACACTGCAGTAACTTTTTCTTTATAAACTTCTTTAAGACTTTGTCATTTTAAGTCTGGTGACAATATAGGAGTTGATATGAGTGGTGGCTTGCTGACTTTACATATTTTTTAAAGATAAATTTATGTTTAACTTTTTTCCATTCTTTAGTCCAAAACCTTCCTAAACAATGAAGCTAAACTCTGCAGGCAGTAAGAGTACTACCACACTGCTACTCTCTGAGACGTGTGTGTGTGTGTGTGTGTGTGCAGTACAACTTTCTGAATCTGAGTGCAAAGTTGATTTATGTAGTGTGCAGGGCCCCAGCAATGACTCCCAGGGGTCCTCACCCCTCTAGTCAGAAATACTTGTGAACTATATCATACATTTAAGTTCTCTTAATTTGCTTCACTTAATAGGAATGGTTGCATTTTAACAGTATGATAATGTGCTTCTGAGGGCTCCCTCCATTGTGAATTTATTATTTTAAAAAAGTATAATTATAATAGGTTTAACACTGGATTTTATGTGGCTTAAAAAGTGAGACTAGCTGTAGTTTCTTTTGTAGTGAAAATCACGGAGTTTCTTGGAAGCAGGGGCTGCTCATGAATTTTATTCATGTTATTCTTATTATACTGCAGTAAAACTATCAGCTATGCAGTTTTCTCCATAGGCCTTGCTGCTTTTAAAAGCAGCAGACACAATCCACCCCAGCTGCTGCTGCCATACTGCCATTCACACTAAATACTACTACAAAGTTGAATACGGACACACCTGTGCAAATATAGGTGGGAAATGGGTGCAATGTGGAGCCAATCCCAACCAGTTCAAGTCTGTCTTGGACTACAGAGGCTTTGGGAAATAGTAATGTGAGCAAAAATAATGTTATGTCGCAGCCTGTTCAGAATCAAAGGAACAACACAAGGTTGGTCACACTGTCACAGCTTACATCAGGGGCTTTCAACCTACATTTCATCAAGCGGGTCTGTTTTCATTCTTAGATATGCAGCGACCTGTTTCACTATTCACGTGCACTTTTTTTTATTTATTTCTGTCAGCTACGAAATCCGTATGGTGCAATAATGTTGAGGCGGTTTTGTGGACCCTTTTAAGAGCAGGTAACCTACCGCGCTGCGCGGCTCCCGCAGCACCGTCTAACCTCCTTCTGTCCGAGAAATAAGCCAAATGTGCAAATGCATGAAGAGTCCGCACTAAAAAAAAAAAAAAAAAGAAAGAAAAAAAACCCTTGTAGGGGGGAAACAACATCGGTCTGGAGTGAAACTGATCGCGGCTCCTGCATCACATTAGTTCCCCGTGTATGCGTGATGCGTGTGAGCAGCTTTCTGCAACACTGGCAAAATAAAATAGTCACTGAGATGAGGCTTACCATTCTGAGGACGCGTCCGCCGCGGCGAGCCTATCCCGTTGACAATTCATGAAAAACAGTGTGGGATGCCCCCCCTCCCAAAAAAAAAAGCCCTTACGCCCCTACTTCGTCTCCGTCTTCTTCTTCTGCTCTCCCTTTCGCTTTGATAGTAACCAGAGCAGGCGAGCGTATTTCCACTGTGCACGACACGGTACGGCAGAAAGCAATCCTCCTCCTCCTTCTCCTCCTCCTCCTCCTCCTCTTCCTCCTCCTCCTGCTCTTCCAAGGTGCTGCTGCTGCTGCTGCTTACAGTGCACTCACTGGGGCACACATGGATGAGAAAGGCAGTCGTCCAAGACGCCCATTAACAAGCACAGCCCTATCTGAGCGCCATCAAAAGAAAAAAAAAGAGCGAGAGAGGGGGAGAAAAAAAGAGAGAAAAATCCTTCGGGAGAAATATGAGAGACAGTCCCCCGAACACGCAGAGGGAGATAAAGTGGCGGCTGTGTGCTGAGCTGCGCGCTCCCTCACGATCCACGCTTACCGGGTTGGAGCGACGATGAGTGCGCGACTGTTCGTGGTCGCCCCCTTCGGTAAAGACTTTCAAATAGCCACCCGTGTTTTTTTTAACCTCTCTCTCTCTCTCTCTCTCTCTCTCTCTCTCTCTCTCTCTCTCTCGGAATAGCTGTAATAATCCTATAGGGGATTACAACAGCCAAAGACACGACTCACGTTCAACTCATTATAATTTTCTTGTGTCTAAACTATAAGGTGATTAAATATTTACCGGAAAATCCAGACAAGTCACTCAATAGTCTCTATAAATTATAAAAGGTAATGACCAACGTTACAATGAGGTGTTTCAGCTTTTAGTGTTGCTCAAAACGTCCTTTGTATCCTTGATTCATTTTTTTAAAAGAAACTTTGCTTTATATCCGTCAAATCTATGAAATCATAGACATACAGTAAATCTCAATAATTTCAATAGGTTAAGCAGCTGCTGCTGAAACCAAAATAGAAGCCTTTCTTTGTAGGATGCACAATTACTGAGAATCTTCTGAGAATTTCTTTAGCTTTCCTAAAATATAACGGCTTTATGTAGGCACTATGTAATTATTATTTAAAATAGGCTTTCTCCTCATTAATAATTAAACATAAGGGGAAAATGCTGTGCTGTTCAGCTGTGTTTGAATTTTCTTTGTGAGTTCTTGATAAATATTTTAGAGGAAACAGCAACACCGGCCATAAAACAAGTACTAAATGATAACAAATAGCTAAACACATAATGTGCCAAGAATTCAAATACAAAAGGTTCATTTTTTTAAATACAATATATGTAGTCTTGCTTTTTCTTGAAGCAACTGAGACTACCTTAGGTTAACAAGGGGACCATCTGTCTTTTGTCTGGCCATGCTCTGATCCCAAATCCACCGCCACATACGCATCTCCAACTCCTAGTTTTCACCTTCTGGGTCAAAAAGATTGGTCAAGAGTTCCTCGCCCTGGAAGTGTGTTTGGTCACCCACAGAACAAGAGAGGGGCCATGTGTGGCCTTTAATTCACCGCATTGTCTGCCAAAAGCTAATCTTGGCCAGGCTCAGAGTCTCACTGCTCACGGGCCGCCAGTGAATGAGTGAAAAGTTAAATATGCTTTCAAATGTAAAACTCCAAGACCGACCCGTTATTGTGGCTTGTGTCATTGTGGGAATGTGAGATTTGCCGTTGACCCGGGCAACAGCAGGAAAGGGGCCCATTTCAAGTTTGAGTAGCAGCATTCAGGCTCGTGTTTGCAGGTGGCGGGCTGTGATTCAATGGTTATGCACCAATTTCCATGCTGCCCCACGACTGAAAAATAAATTGTTGGCTCACAGTTGTGGTCTGTGCTCAACCATCAATCAGACCTGATGGCACACTGTAGATACATCAAACCCACATAGGTAAAAACTTTCAATTTATACAAATGATTTTCACCCTGCAAGCAGGAAACTTTAATTCAGGCTTGCTCTCCCAGGAAACCCTATCATGTTTTTCAAAACATTGCTGTCTGAGAACATTTTAAGGCTTTTGGGTTTGTCACTGAATCGACTGTCATTGGGGAAATAATGATTATAATCTTCCTCTGACAATAAGTAAGCACCAAGTTACTGTGAAAGGGATTTCTTAGCGCTGCTAGCTTTATGCCTTGCTTTTATTATTATTATTATTATTATTATTTGTTTTAAGACTTCACTATCATCACTGTCAAAGAATGGCATAATTTCAGCTGCAGCAGTCGGATCTTTTTTGGCTCTAAAATTCACTCCATACTACCTGCCAGCACCAACAGACAGACGCTGTGAGCTACTGAACTTAGAGGAGCACTTAGTAGATAAAGAGATAGCAATGTCCCTCAGGAGTTGCTAGATACCAAACACCGCACTAAAAGAAAGAAACTACTAGACCTAAATGTGTCAGAATTCCAGAGGAATAACTTCAAATAAATCATTGTTTTGCACAGTAACTGCTAAATATGTAAATAGAAACTTAAATGTTTAAATCTTATTGAAGCATTCACGGTTTGATCCTGCTGCCTCAAGATGGACCAAAAAAAAAGAACATTTCTTCTTTTTTAAATTTTTTTGTTTTGTCGCATATGCAATGTTAATCCTTGCAGAGGAAACCAGGCCAATACTGAGACTACATCAAATAAAATCTGACACCAAATATAGAGTCAATCTAATCATATAAACGTACATACATCTGCTTTAGGATTCAGGTCATTTAAATATGTAGGTGTAATGCTCTAAAAAAATTGAAATTGGTGCTTTGTGAATTGAGACTTCAGATAATCCAAGAGGGAGGAAACAGACCACTGGATGAAGAAATGTCTTTACATCCCAGCTATACAGCATTTTCTGTCTCTCCTTCAGAACAGCAGATGGAGGAAGGAGTACCTGTTCACAGCAGCGACATCCATGGGATGTGAGCGTGTCTGCTCCCATAATCACATCATTATCAGAGCACACGCAACATATGGATGGAGACAGGCTGCAAAAAAGAAAAAAAAATCTTTTAAATGTGCCACTGAAAATTTTTCTTCAAGCATACTTGTCAAATATCTGCTAAATGAATCAAAGTAACTGATCTCAGTAAACAAAGCATTTATTAAACTATTTAAAGCTGTGAAGTTTATTGGTGACTTAAAGAAGATTTTGGTCTGCTTGGTGCACAGTTGCTATGTGAGATTTCACTTTGCTGTCTAGTATTCTTGTAATATCCAGGTTTGAAATGGGTTAGCGTTTGATTTAAGCCTTCATGGTCTGACTCAAATTATATGCCCCATAAAACATTAAAGTAAGAAATGCTTGCCTCTGTTGTACCACCACTCCCTGACTTCTTTTTCCCCTTCTTTCCTCTTACTTCTTTAACATATCAAGACCAGAGAAATACAGATGAACCTGTTCTTACTTTTGGAGGACGCCTCAGAGCTGAATCAGCTGATGCGCAAAGTGAACCACTTGTTATATGTGTAACTCTTTCAGACAGTAGTTGAACATCTAATCTCATGCAGCAGAATATATTGGGCTACCTGACGACTATTCTTTTTTTAATTATATGTGTTTGAACAAAATTGCTAAAAATTGGTTCAGCATTAAAAATCAAAACAAGCACTCAAGACAACATGTGCAATGGAAGTCTGAAAAATAA